>VMDR010004447.1:0-60061 GCA_007922815.1 Macrotus californicus | reverse complement strand
CTACATTCCACAAAGAGTTAGGTTTATACATATGCATTTGTAGTTTGCTTTAGTGAGTTTGTGGACATATGTGCATGTATTTTAAGTCTGAACACAATTACCTTCATGAAGTATTTCGATGCAGCCCCCTAGTGAAGTTTCATATGAGGTGTTTTTTCTACTTCTAAAATAATTTTGGTAAAGAAAACAAGGCATGACTTTTTCCCCTGTTATCTAGAATTGCTTTTTGCTACATGGTAGGAGTGTGGCAATGGAATGAATCAGGTTGCTTTAATTCTGTAAGTTTGGAGGAAAAGGTGCCCACACTCGCAAATGCACACTGCTGCTCGTCTTGACCGAGACTCCACTGAGGCTAAAAGTGTATTAGATCCACAGGTGGTCAGTTTAGGGACTTCAGTTCTCTGCCGGCTAATGGGAAAGACACATGGGTGTTGGGAACACAGGATTATTTGCCCAAATGCAAGTCAATGCACACGGGGAGACAGTGAGGGCCCTGAGAGATTGGTTTACAGCTGCCTGTGGCTTTGTCCTAAACATGTGTGTCAGACCCAAGGGGCCAGTTTAGCCCAAAGCAGAATGTTTGATCAGGCTACACACAGCCTGAATAAAATGTATGTAAATGGCTTCCTTGTCTCCTTTGACCTAAACTTAGGACTAAGTCCCAGATCTGACCGCCATGAGAGGAAGGAAGTCTTCCCCTAACCGAGCAGTGCGGGAACAGAAAGCAGGGCATCCGCCGGCACTTGTCATACCCTTACACCAACCAAGTGCCTGGGCAATCTGTAGTCATTGTGATCATCCACTAAGTAACACTGTTCTTGGAGAGATGGACTAGGTGATGGAAACTCTACGCTTTCCTTCAAAGATTTACCGTTGTGAATGCTACTGAAGTCACTACTCTTAGTAACCAGTTCTCTTGGTAACAATTTCAATTATGGTGGGATCTGAGCTTTACACTTAACCTAGTGAACAAAGGCTCATTGCCATGAGTAAAACATAGAGGCATGGGGCCTGAACCAGGGATGAGAAGGGCTGGGCGATATATGAGGGGTGGGGGACAGGCAGGGTATCTGGACCCAGGGAAGGTGGAGGGCTGGGCTGAAGCTATACCTCCCATCTGTGCTCTCTGAAGCAACCCGAGGACAAAGATGTGCTTCTTGATTGTGAAGACTGTCTGTGAAGAGCTATTTGTCATTGCCAAGGGCTCCTTTGCTTTCTCCCTCTAAGATCTTGCTCCTTGAACCGCACCATTCACAGGGGACGGCAGCATGGGGCTATGATAAGAGTTGCTCTTGAGAAACAGTGGCCACAAGTGAGGTCACCACTCCTGTCTATGTCTGGAGCTGGGGCCCAGGAAGAGTACTTTGGTTGCGGGCCTTGCTCTGGGCTGCCCTCCAGCAGACCTTGCAATGCTGGACGGACCCAGAACTAGGCTCTCAGCTTCTCAATCTATGCTGCCTCATTCGGTAATCACATCAACTCTTGGCTTTACATGCCATCTATTTGTTAATAATTCCCAAATTCACATTTCAAGCCTGCCCACACCATTAAGCACCAAATTTGCATATGCAACTGCAAACCTGGCATCTATAGTTTGGTGTCTAAAAGACATCTCAAACAAAAGGAGCCAAAGTAGACTCATCATTGCCCACCCCCATTGCTGTCTGCCCCTCCCCCAGGCTTCCTCTCTGAGCCGTTAGCAATCATTCAGTTGCTCAAGCCGAAAGTCTGGGAGTCATGTTTCATTCCTTCCACTTTCTAACTCTTTTAAACATGAGAAAATGTTGTCAATCCGACCTTCAAATTGTATTTCAAATCTGCTTTCTTTGCTTTACTCCGACTGTTAGCAATCTAGTCCTGGCCTCTGATACTTCTTCTTGGGACTACCGCAATCAGCCCCTAGCTGGTCTTCCCCTTTCCACTCATGCCCCCTGCTTCCCTTTCTCCAGACAGCACCTAGAGAGGTCTTTTTAAAGGCACAAAGCACGGGCATCGCTGTCCTACTTAAACCCTCCAAAAGCTTGCTGTCGAGATGAGAGTAGTACTCGAATTCCTTACCACATTGTTCAGGGCCTTGAGACACCTGGCCTCTGCCCCCCTTTCTAAATGCCCCATCTACATGCTCACAATCAACCAACCACCCTGCATCTCTCTCTCTCTCTCCTTTTCTCTCTCTCTATCCTCTCCTCTCCTCTCCTCTGCTCTCTTCCCTCTCTCCTTCCCGCTTCCTCCTCCTTCTTCTCTCCCCCCTCCTCAACCTCTCTCTCCACCACTTCTGTGTCTCCATAAATTTTTTTTAATTGTTATTCCCTCTGCTATAGTTTTCAGATACTTATGTATGTGCCTCTCTTTATCATAAAGGTCTCAGGAGAAAAGGCCATCTGTCTAAGGAAAGCCTTTCTGGACTGACCCACCTTCAAGAGGTATCCTCTATGAAACCACATTTTTTACTTTCTTTCTAGCAGATTTCCTGGCATTACTTTCATTATGTATTTGCTTGTTTGTTTATAATTTCTCTCTCTTCATGGGAATGTGGGATCCACGTGGCCTTGCCTGCCTCCTCCACCATGGTAGTCCCAGGACACCACGTTATGGTGACCAATGTATCCCAGTGTGATGGGGACTTTCCTGGTTTTAGCACTGAAAGTCCCATGTTTTGGGAAACCCTTAGGTCAGCAAACCAAGACTGCTGGCCACCACACCATGCATGTCACGTAACAGGCACTGAAGAAACACCAGACCTCATTTATTTGTGTGATGTGGATGCATCAGGTTTTCACAGCTAAAAGCAAAACATCACCTTGGGTGACGAAAGCCATGGAAGACCAACATTCGGCGAGCATCTTCTTGCATCAGGGAAGGAGAAGTTAACAGCCATTGAACAAGGTCGTGTCACGAAGCAAGAGCGTGACTGCACAGGGAAGAACCAATTAGAGTGCTTAAAAGTGACAAGGTGATAGGTGCAAAGACGCTCCCCACAGGTGACGGGAACAGCAGCTTGAGCACCATGTGAGTGTGAAGTAGCTTCTAGGAAGCTAAGCCAGGGGGACTCACAGAAGGAAGCACACCTGGGGTAAAGAAATGGAAAATACGAGAGAAAATTCAGGAGGTGTGCCACATAGATCCCGACACTCTCAGCCTCGTCGGACAGAACGTGGGGACAGAGACCATAAAGAGAGTGATGGAGAGTGGCATTTTGAATAATGATGGATGAGACCTCTCCCATTCAAACAAAACACAAACCTCAAAACCAATATCGCCCACCAGGATTAGAAGGCTTCTAAGAGACCAGAGAAATCACAAAATTCACAGAGAGGGACAGTTCAGGGCATGATGGGAAAGAGAAAGTGCAAAGGCTATGAAGTTAAAAAAGACGGGTCGCCTAAAATGTTATGATAGTAAAATCGACATCAGTTTTTCCATTTGCAGCAATGGATGCCAGAGGCTATGAGACCATCACTTAGACAATAGTGGGAAAAATCTACTTTGAACCCAGAACTGCACACTTAGCCACGGGATAGGTGAAGAACGAAGGTGAAGTAAGGGCATTTGTCTGGCATACAAGGCCTTAGAGAACTGACCAGCCCCAGCATCTCACCAAAAACAAACAAAAGTCTTAATGGACATAATTGAGAAAAAAGATACATGCAGTGAAATAAAAACACAGCGAAAGACAAGACCTACTAGAGTGCAAGCAGTCTGCAATAAATGTTAACTATCGACGGCAAGGACAAGAGAATACAGCAGAAGCTCTCGTATCTACAGATTTGGGATTACAAGAGAAAAGTGGTTATAACAGTGATGGGTCGATGCCACAAAAGTAAATGTACCTTCACTTAAAATTTCTTCCTAAATTGGATATATTTGTTAACGCTTTGGGATAGGATGGAGGCTTTCTCACTTAAGTCTGCCTTGGCTAAAGGCCTTCCAGAAATTGTTTCTTACACACATCACACCCAGCTTACATTGCGAGTGTTTTTCCCCTTTAATTTATTTTAATTAGCATGAGAAATTAATTTGACAAGAAATCCGAGTGTAGGGTCTTCCTAATATTTTACGAATGTCCTCATGCTTTTGTCCTTAGCTTACCTACATTCAATGAGCAGTTTTCTGTCACTCACCTTCCTCGGATCATTCAAAGCATTCAATGTGGTTTTCATGGAAACAACGCTCTTTTCTTTTGCACCCAGGTTCCGTTGATTGGTGTAATTTTTAATTAAACCTCATAATTTACACCTGGGATAATCAGTTTTCAGGACAAACATGACTGGCGCCCGCCTGGTTGCCGGTGCAGGCTGCCGGCAGAGTGGGGCCCAGGCGGCCGCAGCCTGTCTCAGACACAGTGGGCGCCAGCTGTGACTTCTGCAGAGAAGGCAGGGCATTCTGGCTCCTGGCGAGTGGGCTCCGGCCAGGTCTGCATGTGGAGAGAGCTTCTGCGGTCCTCCTGTAGTGGTACTTAGTACTAGTAATTATTATTAAATTGCAATTTTATGCATCCAGTAACAAGCCGCAGATAAATTTTAGGAAAAAAAAATAACACGGAGATGGAGGAGAATAAAGACAAGTCAAAGGAGATTCAAGTCTGCATTTGGAAAGCATGGGAGAAGGCAATGATGAATTTAGGCTTTTTCAGAAAGAGAAGTCAATGTGGGCATTAAAATACAAGAGCAGCCATATACAGTGTGTAAAGTGAATCCATAATTTCTTTACCTACAAAGGAAAAAATGTCTCTCTAATACAAACAGGAAAAAAGTCATAGCATAATAGGAAGAAATAAAGCAAAATAATACCACCCCCACATGTCCAAATGCATACCTGAGCACAGTAAATAAAAATAGGTTGCACTTACGTACTTAAAAAGATAGGCTAAGATTTGATTTTATTTCATTAAACTATGCTCTCGGTTCCCAATGGCTTTGTAGTTGTGTGAAAGTGACCTGTCCTTCAAAGGAGCTCCTAGTGGGCTGTGTAGAAGGGAGTGATGTCTGGGGTTGGCTTTAAAGTATTTCCGTCGAGACGAAGTAGACCAAATGAAGTAAATACGGTAAAATCCTGGTGATTGTTGAACTTGGGTGATGGGGACATAAGGAGTTTATTGCACTATCATCTACTATTGGTATGTTTGCGTGTTTTCACTGAGAAAAGCCTTGAGGGCCTCAGTTCGAGCGGTGTTTCGGGGGACCTGGAGAGTTGTAAAGCATTTACTAGAAAACAAGAAAGACTGAATGTAAGGGGCTGAGGGTTCAACTCCACCAGCTTTTAGGGCCAGCTTTCTTAAAACCCACCATTGAACAGTATCATGTGGCAAGTTTTAAGAAAATCACATCTAATTGGGTAGCCATCAGCAAAATCGTGGTATTGAACATGGCAGATTCAATGTTTGAAAGATGTTAGTGATCTCATATTGAATCTATAAATTTATAATTTAATGTAATCCAAACAAACACCCACTAGCATTCTTTAGGATATATAAAAAAATTGATTTAAAATTTCACACCGATGAGCAAATATTCAAAAAATTATAAATTCAAAACTTTTTGAAATGGATGAATTTTCTTTGCCAGATATGAAGGCACTATATGTTATAGAAACTTAAATGACAAAAATCTTGGTAAGTGGCATTGTTTGATAAATGATAAACAGATCATTGAACCATGATAGAGAGCACGGAAGAAGACAATAGCCTCTGTGGAACTTGGAATGTGACAGAGGAAGGATGGTTGATTGGCAGGTGTGGCAGAAATGGTTCCTTCTTCTCCTAGGCACACAGGGAGCCAACATTCCCTACCCCTTCTCGAGTTGAGAATGAGTCCATGAAGTATACGTGGAAGTGATATTTGGCATTTCCAGTCCTGTCCCCTAAACTGCCCCAGGGGATCATTCCCATTTCCTTTCCCCTGTGTGACTGGAACTGAAGGAGCCCATGACGGCGGAAGTTCAAGACGCACTGAACTTGATCTCCATGACTTTGCATGGGGAGGAGCATCCCAGGTGAGCAAGCTAATAACCTACATTGAATTGTGAGTAGAAACTGAATTGTGTGAATCAAAGAGAACGAGGATTATTACAATAGTTAGCATTTAACCCCTAATCGTTACAGTGGGGGAAACAACTGCTTAATGGGTAGTTTGAGAGAAAGGGCTATCCATTACAAAGAAAAAATCCTGCAGTATAACAGCCCTCTGCTTCATAACAGGGAAAAAATTCAAGGAGGAATAAATACCCAATCATTTAAAAAGACACTTAAAGTCCACCAGGAGAAGGCCTGTGACATTGGGTTTAACAGGGCTTAACAAAATGCACAACAGAATAAAACAAGACTCAGAGAAAAGGTATCATCTAAATATATCAAAATCCTAAATAAAAGCCTCCTACCAAACAACTCAGTGAACAGAATACCAGACCCAAGACTGGGAGAGAAAAGATTTGCAACATATAACACAGGATTGCTATTCAAATACATAAAGTATGTCTCCAAATCAATGTGGAAAAGTCAAACCGTGAAAAAAGAAGTAAGTGAAATTTATGAGTGGAAGAGGAAAGGCAAACAACTTGTGTGTTTAGGAAAAGATGCTCATCTTCTCTAATAATCAGGAAATGCAAATTAAACAAGAATGAGATACCATTTATCAAGTGTCAGACTAGCTCCGACTAAACAGTTTGATAATGCTAGCGTTGGAGAAGTCACCCACACCGATAGGAGGGTGCAGGCCCGGTGACATCTGGGAGCACAGTTTCACACGACCTGGGCCAGCCGTGCGATCACAGCTGCGAGCAAGACCAGTTGGAAACACTGTCCAGACCCACACTGGCCTGTGTGCACAGCAGCATTGTGCAAGCGCTCAGCTCAGTGCACCATGCAAAAGTCTGTCTGAAAAAAGCCCAGTCACTGTTAATATAACAAGAACAGTTTGCATGACATCAGTGCAACCTGGCGGCCAAGGAGAGTGGACTGGGATGTGCATGTGTGAACAGTGATGACTTCACTGTACTAGTCAGTGGGGGTGGTAGATGCCACTGAGTAAGCATGTGTACTGTGTGGCCATCATATTCAAAATGAGCGAGTAGAGCAAAGAATCTGCATCAAATTTTGTGTTAAGCTTCAACATTCCTCCATAGAAACTATTTGGATGATTCAGAAGGCCGCAGCTGTGGGCACCTGGGAATTGGCAGCTTCATCACGACAATGCACTGGCTCATGCATCACATCCTGTACAGAATTCTTTGGCAAAACATCAAATCACCCAGGTGACTCAGGCCCCCTACAGCCCAGATTTGGCACCCTGCAACTTAAGGCTTTTCCCAAAACTAAAATCACCTTTGAAAGGGAAGAGATTTCAGACCATCGATGAGATCCAGGAAAATAGGACAAGGCAGCTGATGGCGATTAGGAAAACTGTGTGAGGTCCCAAGGTGCCTACTTTGAAGGAGACTGAGGTTCCCCTTCAGTTCAATGCTTGAGGAAAACATTGTCCTATGTACAATGTTTCTTGTATCTTCTTCAATAAATGTCTCTATTTTTCATATTACATGGCTGTATACCTCTGGACAGACCTCGTAGTTTACAAAACCAAAGGATTTGAGATAACCTGAAAGTTTATCAACATGGAAAAGGTTGAATAAAATATGGCATCCACATGGGATGAGATTGCCTTTAAAGAAAAATCTAGATAAAAATACACTACTTTGTAAATAAAAGCTTGCTGTACACCAATGTACCTAGAACTCTTCCATTTACCTACATGTCTGGATGCACATAAAGCACATACAAGTGTATTATTTTGGGGGTTGCATGTGAACATATAAAAATATGATTGCGAAGCATACATTGTTGTTAGAGTTCCAGCAGAAAACCGACGGCATGCTGAAATTGGGACAATTTGTGGGGCATCAAGTCGGGGACAATTTACAGATTTGTTTTGTTTTATTTTTTATTTCTTCGTTTAAGCGTGATTGATCAGGGTTGGGAAGGATTCTCAAGGGATAGTGCTGGACCTGGGTGCGGTTAGGGCAGGAGACCTGGACCACCCCAGACCCGGCTGGAGAGGGGGCTACGTGGCAGGGACACAGCCAGAATTTTTTTTTTTTCAGATGGCTTGACAGAGTTTCCTTCCCCACTACCTTTGTCTCTTTTCCTCCTTCCCCAATCCTCTTCAACAGCAATGGGTGGCTATGCCTTGTTCTGATTCTTGATCACGTTTTTATTTGGGAATCTGGAATAGCGATACTTGTTCTCTGTTTCATTCTGACCTGATGTTCTTGCATCAGGGTACAGTGGGAGCATTGGGAGGCAGAAAGGAGGAATCTTCTTACCTCGTCTTCTCCGCATTAGACAAGAGGAATGGAGCAAGCCACCTCACCTCTCTGGACCTCAGTTTCTCTGTCTTTCAAACAAGGATGGTCATACTGACTGCAAAGGGTCCTTGGGAGGGTCCCATGACATCACATGATCCCTCGGTTGCCCGAAGTAGTGCTCTTCAGTCTGTAATGTGGACATGAACGGTGTGGATAAAATCCACATGAATAAAATCATCATTCTGAGCAGCCTGAGATTCATAAGAACCATGATGCTGGGCCACCAACCACACCTTGAACAGCAGGTGTTACATATGGAGAGGGAAGTATTGCACCCAAAATTCCTGTAGGAAATTCCAGGGCCAGCTGGCTCCTTGACTCCAGGACTCCCTGGGACCTGTGACTATGTACCATGCACGGGGACCCCTCGGCGAGGCCCTCCGTGGGGGCGGCTCAGTCTGAGAAAGGCTGGTCAGCAGAATCAAGACCTAGCTCAGCTCTAGGAGAAGTGCATGATGTAAAACCTTCTCACTCGGCCAGACTCAGCGAAGTCAACACATCAGTGACGTCAACACACCGAGTAACATGTTCTCCATGCAGTGAGCAGATCTTATCAGTTAACAATCAAGCACTTAATTAAAAATAAGTAATTCATAAGAGTGATTAATATTAGGCAGCTAAGTAGGTTTGTTCAACACTCTTGGCATTTAAATGAAGAATGAAAACCAGCATTCTTCCTTTTTTGAAAAAAAATTTTTTAAGGAATGAGTCTTAGTTCAGAAAATGCATTTTTACTTAGTTTGAAGAGAAATATAATCTCCACGCAGGATGATACTATGCTAGGCTACTTGTAAACACTTGGACAGAACATGGTTAAAGATGTACTTACTTAGTCAACAGGTATTTATTCAGAATCCACCATGCCCCGGCCTCTGCCCTGCACATGAGTTTTACTGAGGCAAAGAACACGCACTACCCTCGGGAACCTAGTGGGCCAGATACTCACATATGGTAAAAGTGGGGGGGTGACCCACAGGACTTGGTGTCATACTGAGCAAGGAGCAGGAGTATAATTAAAGAAGCCAAGGGGACAGGGACCAGCAACCTTGAACCTGTCCTTCAAATGCTGCTTCCTGTCCAGACCTGCCAGCTGGCCAGCTCTTCTGTCAACACACCCTGATCTCCGCCCCCGTCCCCACTCTCCAGGGAGCAACCAGAGTGGCCTCAGGGGACCCTAACCTTCAGGTTGAAATGACTCACAGTGAGACTGAAGTAGTACCCTGACCGTAGAAGGTAAATCCAGCCATCTCTACAGCCAAAGGGCAAATAGCAGCCCCAAAGAAAAGCCACCGTGTGGCTGCAGAACATGTGAAATCTCTGGCAGCCAAAAAAGCATGAGTCCAAAGACCGTGAAAACAGCCACCTCCATTACTACCAGCTAAGAAGGGGAGTGGTCAGGGTGATCACGTGACTTGCTTATCTCCCGCAAAGTGGCTACGGTGCCCTGACCAGTGTGGTTCAGTGGGTTGGGCATCATCCCATGAACCTAGGGCCTATGTCTGGGTCACGGGTTCAGTCCCTGGTCAGGGAGCACACAAGAGGCGACCGACTGATGTTTCTCTCTCACATCCATGCTTCTCTCCTTCTCTTCCTTCTCCCTTCCCTTCTCTCTAAAAATAAATAAAATCTTTAATAAAAAAGAAACAAACAAACAAAAACCAAAATGACCGTGGTGGAGGGTTAATCAACAGTAATAACAGCTCCAACAATAACATTACATTTTTTTAAACCTCACCTGCTACACATCTGAGAGAGTCAGGGTAAACTGTCAGTATCTCCACTCTACATATTGAAACACTAGGGACCAATGAGGAATGGCTTTTCATACCCTGATCTGTCCACCCACAGCCCCACCTCAGGCTCCCAGCACAGACTGTATCCTGGCTTCAGGGTGAGGGTGGATGAGTATCAACAGCTCTATGGGCCAAATACCATTTCTGGAGAAACAGTGTCTAGAAGACCTATCTACCCCAGGAGAAAGGGCAAAACTGAGTGGTTAAACCAAGGAGCCTTACCAAAGATTGCAAGGGGAGATGCTGAACACAACCAGGTGTCATGATGAGTTTGCTGCTTGGCACAGTAAGTTTGGGAAGGGGCAGAGACCAGGGAGGGAATGTTAGGCGTGGACAGGCCAGGGAGCTCCAGCAACCTTGCCCCTGTGCTCACAGACCAGGCATGAGCCCTGTGGGAGAGCCAGCTGTCCAGGGCCCCCTGCACTCAGCTTCTGTGGACTCAACACCAGCTTCTAAAGCCCTCCTTGCTTCGGTCCTTCTGCATCTTTGCCCATGCTGTGCCCCCAACCTGGAGATTCTTGCCCTTTCACCCGACCCACCAGCTCTCTGTCTTCCTGCTTCACCACACAGCTCACATGCTGCTCCCCCAAAAAGTTGCCGGGACACCGATGTGCTAGGCTGCTTTATCTGTTTCTCCACATCCACTTTGAAAGGCCTCCAGGAACGTGCCTGTCCCACCCTCTGGCTCTAGACAAGCATCTCCAGGCTCCAGGGGGTGTCCTCGTCACTATGTGGTGCCCACCCAGGGCCTGGGTCAGGATCCTGGCTCACATGTACTTTTGCACTAATTAACACATGAACGAAGGAATGCTTGTCATGATCGCTGAGTTTATGGGAGGCTAACAGACCCAGCTAGACCCCAGTCTCCTCTCTCTGTCACATCACAGAGATCAGGAGCCATACAACAATATCAGCATTGAAAACACAGCTTTTGGCATCAAATATAACTGCCCTACTTGAAAGCCCCACTTGACTACCAACTAGCTGAGACTCTTAATTATTTAACTGACCTAAACCTTATCTGTAAAATGGATTAGTATGAAGCCTAAATGAGGTCATGGATGCCAATCATTTACAACAGACCTGTAGTGGTGTAGTAGCAGCAGCAGCAGTAGTAGTAACAATAGTAATATTAGTAGTAACAAAAGTAACAGTAGTAGTAGTAGTAGTGTTATCAGCAGCAGCAGTAGTAACTATAGCCATAGTAGTAGCAGCAGCAGTAGTAGTAACAATAGTAATAATAGTAGTAACAATAGTAACAATAACAGTAGTAGTAGCTGTAGCAGTTGTCGTCCTCTTCAGGGTCAGAAGTAGCAACAGCAGCAGTAGTATTAGTAATAACAAGAGTGATAGAAACAGTACTCATTACAGTGGTCATTATAGTAGAATCAATAATAATGGGAGCATGAAAGATAGTAGTGATAATAGGCATAAAAGTGGTAGTAACTATTAGGCTAACGGTTAAGAAATCTCACATATTCTTTTAATGTGTTTTATTATCTCCAGCGATAGACACAGCCATAGTTTTTGCAACTCAGGACAAAGTTAGAAAATAATCAGACCAACTGACAATAGGTAAAAAAGTAAATTTTTTAAAGGTACTCCCATTACTCAATGCCAACTGAAAAATAATCAAATCTAAAATGATGACAATATTCATAGGGTCCTCTGTTCACAGGTTCTAACAAACACCAATCAGTATGCCGGACACGAGAAACTCAACTTCCTTCTCAGGAAGAGCCAGGACAGCTGAAGGGACGCTGGCCGGTTGGTTGGAGGCAGCTCCCCAAGTTAGGACTTAGCACGTGAACAAGACCTTGGCTGTCCAATAGGGTGCCAGTTCATCCTCAAAGCTGGACCCGAGCTCAGTGGCGTCCACAGGCTGTGCCTCTCCCCGGGGCCTTTCCAGCTTGGCTCAGGCAAACAATCTCATTAACCCCTGGTCAAGTGAGAGCGTGCAAAGGCCTGATGGAAGACCGTGAAAGGGAAATGAAAGAAGGATGGTCCTTGGATCAACAGGAACTTCAGGCTTTCCAGGATGCCTCTCTTCCAGCCTGAACACCAGCCAGTGGGCTCTGACAGAGCAGCTGAGTGTGGCATCATGTGGGGGCATCACTGTCAGTGCCCCCACTCCAACTGGTCAGCAGTCCGGGTTTGGAAAGAGCCTCTGGCATCCTGTTCTGATGTCATTAAGAGACCTCTGCTTTCTAACAGAATGCATTCAAAATTATTTGTGACAGCAGTGCCTCCGCCCCAGTAATTATTCAATTCTTCTGGAATGTGGAGAGTTGGCATGAGGCACTGGACTGGGAGTCCACAGCAAGTCAGCTTTCTCCTCTCTTGCACAGGACAGCTACCTCCCTGGAGTTGTAAGAAGGACTCGAAAGTCCTTGGGAGAGAAGTTTGTTCATTCTGGTCAGAGCTGAAGTCAGGTCTGACTGATGTGCTCAGGGCTGACATTACTCGTGTCCATTGGGAGACAATCCACGGACAGCTACCACACTAAACGGGCTTGCAGTCCTTTCTCTCTCCACCTTTTTCTGCCGTGTGTGTGAATATAAAGATTCTAAAACTGGAAAGCCAAATCCATTAAACTATTCATGCTTTGATTTGCGAAAGACAACAAACATATCCTCTGGGCAGAGGAAGCATGTCTTTTCTTGAATCTGAGCTCAGGAACACAGAATCTTTCCAACCAGGTCCTTCAAGGTACATCAAGTTGAAGGGTGATCTAATCGGCTGTCAAGACAAACCAAGTGTTCTATTCAATAACTTCTCCGCCACTGAGCACAGAGAGACTGATAGTTTAACTTTGATTCCTAGTTCTGCAAAATGAAGAATTAAAATCCCTTTCATGGGGCAAACACAGGGACATGGATGCTTCCAGCACAAGACTTGTCCCAGGATAGGTGCTTCAAAATATCTGTTAAAGGGAGTGAGTTTCACTAAGTGAACAAAACAGTGAATCATAGAAATGAGAGAAGAAAAAAAGTGATAATAAATACAGTTTATCATTTCCACTTCATTGAAGATGGGAACCACATGGGAGCGGTAACTGGTCCTCAGTCACATGGTCATGTCATGGCAGAACATGCTTTAAGGGAAGCTCTCCAAAATCCTAGGTCAATGCCTTTCAACTACAGGTCAACAGCTGAAGTCACTGCCCACTAAAAGACAATTGGGAATCCTCCTTTCTCTCTCCTTTAAAAAAATGTTTTAGCAGTAATAGCAATAATAGCATGAAACATGTAGTGCTTTTGACCACTCCTGATTTTCCTACAATTCTTGAGAATTAATGTTGTCGATGATACCAGACATGATGCTGGACCAGTGCAGCTAAGAGTGCCATCTGTGGACCAGCATCCTCAGCACCCTTGGGTGGTCTATCCGACTCTATGGGAGTTGTGCCCAGGAATCTGTACTTTAACAAATACTCTGGATGATTCTGATGCATGAGGTCTGACCAGAAGGTATCCAGCCATGCAATACAAAAAATAGAGACATTTATTGAAGAAGATACAAGATATAAGAAATATTGTACATAGGACAATGACACCTTAGTCCCCTTCAAAGTAGGCACCTTGGGACCTCACACAGTTCTTCCAATCACCATTAGCTGCCCCGTCCTATGTTCCTGGACCTCATTGAAGGTCTGAAATCTCTTCCCTTTCAAAGGTGATTTTAGTTTTGGGAAAAGCCAGAAGTCACAGGGAGCCAAATCTGGGCTGTAGCAGGGCTGAGTCACCTGGGTGATTTGATGTTTCGCCAAAAACTTCTGCATGAGACGTGAAGCATGAGCAGGTGCATTGTCATGATGAAGCTACCAATCACCAGTTGCCCGTAGCTGCGGCCTTCTGAATCATCCAAATAGTTTCTGTGGAGGAATGTTCAAGTTTAATATAAAATTTGATGTAGATTCTTTACTCTACTTGCTCAGTCATTTTGAATGCAACAGACCCACAGTGCACACGCTCACTCAATGGTGTCTACCGCCCCCACTGACTAGTACAGTGAAGGCGTCACTGTTCACACATGTGCATTCCAGTCCACTCTCCTTGGCTGCCAGGTTACATTGATGCCACACAAACCATTCTTGTTATATTAACACTGGCTGGACTTTTTCTGAACAGGGCTCATATGTCACATTTGAGGATCACCAATCCAGACCGAGGCTGTCAGGTGCCTGATGCATGTGAAAGTCCCCAAGCTCTGACCGGCACGGCTGGGAACCATGGCAGAGATTGTTTATGGGCTGCTTACTCTTTCTCCCTTGCCTGTCCTCCATAGAGAGACTTAGAGAGTCAGCTGTCCTCTTGTCAGACTGCAATTAGAAGTGGTCATGAGACTGAATTCTCACCGAGAGGTGTGTGTGAGGAGCTACTGGGAATTTGAGGAAGATATTTCTTTCCAATCAGAAAAAGGCAGACAGACACACTCCATGCCTGCGTCAGCTTCCATTCCTGACTTTGAATGCAGCATGCCAGGATCCGATGCTGCTCGTCCTACAGTCATCTTGCAACCAGGAAGAGACAGTCGAGAGAATCGTGAAGACAGCAGCCTGGAACAGCAGCACCGTTGAAAACCACTAAACTCCATTGGTGTATTCTTGGTCTGGAAGAGCAAGAATTGCATTTCCAGGCATACATCTATTGTCAAAGCTATCATTTTGCTAAGAGGTTTTTCCTCCCCAGTAACTATGAGTAACTATAACACAATAAAATGGAGTATAAATTTCTTGTAACTTACACTAAAATAAAATCAACTCACAGACTGAATGCTGGCAAATAGAAGCAAAGAGTATGCAGCAGAGGAGAAGCAGGAAAGAAGCAAAAAACTAACAAGGATGACCTTGTTAGGTGTGCATTTATTTCCGTGGACTTCCATAACAAATTGCCACAGACTGAGGGACTTAACACGACAGAAATGTACTCTCTCCCAGTTCTGGAGGCCAGAATTACAAAACCAAAGTGTTGGCTGGGGTGACTCCTTCTGAAAAGTGTAGAGAAGAATCTGTCCCATACCTTTTGTCAGGGGTTGAATTGTGTGTTCCCCCAAAAGTTAAGTCCTGACCACCAGTACCTGTGAATGTGACCGTATTTGGAAAAAGGACTTCTACAGATGATTGAGATAAAATGAGGTCATTAAAGTAGACCACAGTGCAATATGACTGTTCCTTATAAATTGGGGAAACTTGGACAAAGGAATGGACATGCATAGAAGGACAAGAGTGTGAAGACACAGGGACCATGTCATCTACAAGCCAAGGGACACCCGAGTTTGTCAGAAGCTAGGAGGGGCATGGACAGACTCTCCCTCGTAGCCCTCAGAAGAACCAACCCTGCTCACAACAGCCCCCTTCTAGCTTCTGGTGGCTGCCAGCCATCCATGGGTTTCTTGGTTTGCGGACACGTCCCACCAGTCTCTGTCTTCATCCCCACATGGACTTTCCCTCTGTGTGTCTGTGTCTCAAATCTCTCTTTTCTCCTATAAGAACATTCATCATTAGACTTAGGGACCACTCTAAATCCAGAAGGAGTTGATCTTGAGATCCTAATTCCATCTGTAAGACCCTATTTATAAATAAGGTCACATTCACAGATATCAGGGTTAAGACTTGTCCCTATCTTTTGGAGGGGATACAATGCAACCCATCACGAGGCATTAATATTCTGGTGGGAACTATGACTTAATGGTTAATAATGTAATATACCTGTAAACAACATATTGTACACCACCTTGAATACTCAACCACAGTGTCCGAAAGGGAGGGAGGGCAGAGCAATGGGACGGGGAAAGAAGTAGTTGACTCTGAGGTTTTCCTTCAACACAGATTGCCCAGAAGGCCTCTAAGAAAAGGTACCAATTCCACCTTGTTAGAGTCAGGAAAAGTGTTCACGTCTCTGTATCTCTCCTTCCACCTATGGCTTTACTTAAAGTAATAATTGGCCCCAAGATTAAAAGGATAAAAATCAGCACAACACGTGAATCTGCTAATTGCTCTTCCTTGCTGTGGACATAGCCAGTTTCAGTTTTTGGTCTCATCCTAAGTATGACATCTCAGTGACAAATTAATTCAATTAAGTTGAGAGCTCCTGGAGGGTGAATAATAGACTGGGGATAAGGATGCCCGGGTTGTAGTAAACGCTTTGCTCCTAATTAGCAATGGGAGCTTCAGCAAGACCCTGTGCTGTGTGGGCTTCTCCTCCTTCATCTGCAAGAAGCAGGGGTTGGCTGGCTCCTTCCTCCAACTCCTTCCACAGCACGATGCTTCGCACACACTCCCTTCAGAATTTGGACAGAAGTTGAGTTGTGTGTGCGTGTTTTTTTATGCATATGATCAGTATGGAGATTTATGGAGACGCTTGCTTTTTATACAGCTAAAGAGGAAACGCGCGCGCGCACACACAGACACACACTGTACACAATGGCAGCCAGTGAACCTTTGCCAGCTTAACATACATTTATACAGCAACAGCAGACACAGTGCCACCAGACTGCGACGAGAGAAAGTGCCTCTGTCAATATTTACTGAGACAAAAATGGTAACGCAGCCTGTTTTTAGCTTCCTTCCCTCAACAAACACGCGGAGGCCTGGGTCTCGGCCTTACATACCAGGCGCCGGGTCCAGGCACTGGGTCCAGGCACTGAGCCATGCACGAGACTCGAGACCCACCTCAGGGTGCTCAGGGTCCCTCTGAGAGGTGGGACAAAGGGCGCAGCAAGGTGTCACATGTGCTATGATGCTGGGATGGGTGTAAGTGCTGGGTATTATAATGGGTCTGAGGGATGACAGCACCAACCCCACCTTGGGGCCACTTGGAAAGGCCTCTGAGAGGTGCTTCTGAGCCCAATTGGGAAGGATGTGTAGGAGGCAATGTGTGGGTTGCCCTGTTGCTCCTTCAAGCTCAAGGCAGTTTGAACTCAACAGTTCCTCCATCTTCAGGGGAACCTCAGTGAGGCAGAAAACTTCTAATGCTTTCCTGTTGGCTCATTTAAACCTTTCTGGATCTCACCCAAGGTCTATGGTTCTCAATTAATTTCACCAGTTATCTTCTTAAACCACAGTTCAAATCAAGCCATGCCACTCGGGGACACAAGCCAGGCTGCAGAATGCCATCTCCCATCTGGGCCATCCTGCTATTCAAGGCCCTCTGGTTTTCAGTTGGCCTTGGCAATGTCATCTCATACCACAAATTGCAGCAAGACAGGACATCCTGACCAAAGTTGGAGGTAGCTTCACCTATTTGAGGTGTACAGGGTATCACGGCTATTCTGAAATGCATGTCAGTCAGCCTGATCCTTGTGGCTGTGTTTCTATTCTGCGCGTTTGTACGGTGATGAGCCCCAAGCTATGGAGCTGGGAGACTGCATATCAAACCCTACTATGCCGCCTACAGACGCGGGGCAGCCTCCCTTTCTCCATTTGTTCACTGGAGCTGGCAGTTCCTGGTCTGCCTCTTGGATGCAAAACCCAGAGAAGCAACATGGAGTCACGTGTGTACGTCCTTCTTCACTGAGACCGAGAGGGTTTGGCATAAAGAGGCTTGACTGATGTCAGGAGACTTAGTTCCAGTCAAGGAGCTCAAGTGTCCCTTTACCTCTGTCTTGCTGCTCCAGGTCTCTATTTCCCATCTAAAAGCTTGTCCAGTCTGGTCCTCCCTCAGTGATCTCTTAAGGCCCAGGGCTTACTGGGGAACTGTGTGAGTCTATTTCTTCATCATTAAGGACTAACACCTACTCTGCATAAGTGACATGAAATCTTTGGAAAGTGCATGCTAGAGAAAACACCTGTCATCCTGCCACATGCTCTGTGCCTGCTATCAGTCCTGGACTTGCTGGAGTCTCAAGGTCAATCCTGGGCATGGTGTTGGAGGGCTGCATTAAATGCCCAGAAGCAGGACCAGTCTCTGTCCACACAGCCAGTGTTTGTGTGGGTCAGTGAGTTTGTGGGTTTGTGTGATCTGCCCATTTCCCTGCTGCTTTCTGGGGCAAGTGGGCAGCCGTGGGTGGAGATGGGACTGTGCTTACCTGGGACCTGCACTTGGAGCCAGGGCCTTGCAGAGGTGGGTCTGGACTCTCTGTTCTCTGGGGCCCAGATCCATCCCCTTACAGGGTGAGCTGGCTCTCCAGTTCTGCTGTGGAAACTGATGTCTCTGCAAACACAGGCATTCTCCCCAATCAAGCATTTCGGGCAGGCTAAACATCTCTGACAATGAGCCCAAAGTTTCATAGCAAAGCAATTTCACTTGGTAATTTGCTCAGCACTAAATGCTTTTAGCTCTTCTAAGTTCATCTCTCACTACATTATTTTCCCAGGACCATTCATTTTTAACATAATAAGACTTGCAGGCCTACACTATAATAGGACCTTTACCACACGGGCGCATGGGTGACAATGCCTTATTTTCTGTCACTGAGATTTAATCAAATTCGCTAAGCTGGAGTACCATAATAGAGATTTTCAATAATATATGTTAAAAGGGTTTTCATATGATTCCCTGCAACATGTGAATAAACTCAGATGAAACGTGCTTGCTACTTCTGCCAGGTAATGAATTAAGGGACCCAAGGGGGCCCGAGCATCCCGCCTTGCACAAGTCTGCTAAGCCAGCAGGATCTGGTCAGGGTGTTTGATAAAGCTTCTGAACAGAGGGTCCTCTTGTCACAGGGTAGAAGTATACATCTCTCACTGGGTTCTCTAAAGTCTAAAAAGAATATGAAATGAACATTGATTGCAAATGAGCTCTTTAACTCTTCACCGTTTACAGTATTCAACACAGTGGCTTTCCTGTTTGTTCTTATTTTTGGAAAGCTATTATAACTCATTCAGGATCAAAATGCCTATAATTTAGTCCAAAGATACCCACTTATTAGTTAAGTGAATAGAAAATGGCCTGGTTCCTGCCTTTCAAATCGAAATGGTATCTGGCTGATTTTCTAGAACGGCCGGCTAGCTTTGTACATATCATACCCCTTCTTCCTTTCCCCACAGCATTCTGACCCAATCCTCTGCCTCTCAGCACTGTTTCTGTCCTTTCCTATAGCTTAAATATTAAGGCGATGCAAGGTAATGAGGCACTTTCATCTTTCTAAGGGGCAGAGAGGAACAAGGAACTCTGGAGAGATCTACTGAAAACACACAGGATGTGAAGAGTATGATATTCTCTTCTTATGTCTGTCCTTACTAGAGCCAAAATAAATTGCCTAAACCATTTGCAATGGGTTGGAGCAGACATCATTGGAATAGCAAGCACAACATTTTTAAAGATCAACTACATGTAGGCACACGATTCCATCTGGCAAGTGCCTCCTGTTTTGACCTCCTTGGAATGACCTCCATCAAGGTATCCAAAGTCATCATGTTCCTCTTTGATCTTTATTAAAGCCCTTTCATTACTGGCCCTTCTATGATCATGGTCCCCTCCTATTGCCATTCTAGAGATTCACAGAAACATAGCAGACAAATCAGTGTAGTGTTATTTTACCACTTTCTTTTCAGTCACTTATTAAATATTCACCTGATTTGTACTGTGTCAGGCGTGCTGACTGTAAGTCCCCTGAAGGCGATTACCCCTCCCCTTCCTGGGAACCCCTGTGTCCAGCGGGACTGAGCCTAAAAGAAGTAAACTCGAACGAGAAGACCTGCAGAGTTCTACTGGGTGGAGCTCAGTGTTCTCACCTGTGCATTGGGGTGAATAACAACACACATATCACTGAAACAGAGAAAAATAAATCAGATGACACTGATGATGTCTAAAGTGACATGAGAGCATAAAGTGCCACTATATATACTCACCAACCGCTCCAAAGAAAGGTGTGGATGCAAAAACTGCACTTTGTGGGGAGAATACCTAGGAGTGTTCACTCTATTGACGAAGAAGGACTTCCTCTCCAGCACCAAGAGGCAGCCTGTTCTGAAGGAAGATGCACACAGTCTGGCATCATTCAGTCCCTGACCACAAACCTGACCCCAGTGAGTCCTGGCTGGGCATTCAGGAGAGTGGGAAATGGCCCGGCCCTCCAGGGGTTCACCACATGAGAAGAGAGTCAGGTAAGACATCCATCCCCAACAGCTCCAGTTCATAATCATCCTTCTTTTTGATCATTCATTCCATCAATACTGATTAATGGGTTAGTACGTGCCAGAGACTGCTCCAGACCCTAAAGAAACAATAAAAATAAGTCAAACTCTATGCTTTCTTGTGCCCAGAGATAGAAAATCAGCACATACACACATACAAATAAGCCTAAAATATCAGGAAGTTCACAGGTAGGAGAGTGTGAGCAGGTGAACTAGTGGTGGTGATTAATGGTACCCATGGAGAGCTCATGGGCAGTTCAGGTGACAGGGTTGGGAGGGAATATCTAAGCTGAAACCTGCATGAGAACAAGGAACCATGAGAAGAGGGCAGAAGTGTATCCTGGGCAACAGTGCAGTGAATGCAAATGCTCTAACACAGCAAAGAGATGGAGATGTTGGAAGAAATGACAAAGCAGCTTAGCTGGGGTTTAGTAAAGGAGCAGCCACAGTGGAAGATGCTATAGAGGAGGTTAGAAGGAGGTGGGTGAGTTAAGGCCCCATTAATAAGCAGGTACCGTCAAATACGCTGACAAACATAATTTCGCTTGGATTATTCGAAGCCAAAGACGATTTCTAGGTAGGTGGATAGCCCCGTGGGGGAGACGTGGCTTTAGCCTGATCCTCTGGGGTGGGGTCATGTTCCTATGTCAAGTAGTTCGTCTTGCAGACCCGCTTCCTCTGAGTGCATCGAGTGTGTTTGCAAACCACGTGTGACTTGAGAACAAAGCAGTTGGCCACGTGGTTCTCCAGTGCACGTTGCCATTCACATGAAGAAAGGCTTTCTTGTGTGCACACATGGTGAGTTATCGAGAAGCCAAACCGCTGGCCCCTCTGACAAGGAGGAAGACGCTTCCCAGAACAAAGATGGAAGCTCCAGTAGGAGGTCACTGACTTCAGGCTCCGGCAGGCCTGCCTTCGCATCCCAAGCTCTCCCTTGTGTGAGGTCAGCTTGCACACTTACTCCAACTGCTGGCATTCCTGGTGTGCCCATTGGTGCAATGAAGATAAAACTGTCCTATCAAGGTCAGCTTTCCCCTGTAGCTCTTCACTTGGTTAATACCTACTCATCCCCTCAGGCCCTCTTCTCGACATCTACCTGAAAAACTTGAAAACATTTATTCACAAAGATGTATGCACCCCTACGTTCGATGCAGCACTATTCAAGGTGGCCGATACATGGAAACAACCCAAGTGTCCTTTATTAGGTGACCGGATAAAGAAGATGTGGTTCAGTGGTCTTTCGTCAGCTTCCACCATGGCGTACCGTGGCCAGGGCCAAAAAGTGCAGAAGGTGATGGTGCAGCCCATCAACCTTATCTTCAGATACTTGCAAAATAGATCTCGGACTCAGGTGTGGCTTTATGAGCAAGTGAATATGCAGATAGAGGTCTGTATTGTTGGTTTTGATGAACACATGAACCTTGCATTAGATGATGCAGAAGAGATTCATTCTAAAACGAAGTCAAGAAAACAGCTGTGTCGGATCATGCTGAAAGGAGATAATATCACTCTCCTCCAAAGTGTCTCCAACTAGAAATGACTGATGAAGTAAAAAATTGTTGAGGAGCAATACAATTTGTGTTTTTAGGTGTTCTTTGTTGCAGGTAGTCCTTGCACATTTATTCATATCGTTCTGATTACCCTTTTGTTATTGCCAGACGACAATAAATGCTATGTGATTGTTTTTATTAAAAAAAAAGATGTGATTCATATGGAGAATGAACCACTACCCAGCCAGAAGATGAACTACTGCCATTTGTGACAACATGGATGGATCTTGAGACTCTCACACTAAGTGAAATAAGTCAGACAAAAGTTAGAAAATAAGTCAGAAAAAGTTAAGAACCATATGATGTCACTCACGTGTGGGATATAAAACTGAAGGCAACAAGTGAACAAACAAGAAAAACAAACAGAATCTCATAGACACAGACAACAGTGTGGTGGTTACCAGAGAGAAGGGGGAGAGTAGGAAAGGGTGAAGGGGTCAAAGACATGGTGACAGAAGAAGACTGACTTTGGGTGGTGGACACACAAGACACATACAGATGATGTGTCATAGAATTGTACACTTGAAAACTATATAATCTTATTAAATAATGCTACCCAATAAATCTTATTAGAAAATTTAACCCAAAGAAGCTCCCCCTATCATTGTGCCCCTGCCTTTGTACACCCCCCTGCAAAAAAAAAACAAAAAACTATCTTTCCGAGGCTGGTCCTTCCCAGGGTCCCTGTTGAACCTGGGGTCACTGCGACTGTCCAGGTAGCGCTTTTCCATTGTAAGGACACTGACTACATGAGTCAGCGGTGGCCGCCTAGTGACGGCCTTCCGCAGTCTGGGATGCTCTGGCCTCGAGAAGGCAGTAAACACATCTGCTCAAATGAACTGAACTCAACTTAGACAATTTTTACATGTATATTCTTTTAAAACCTGAAATTTGTACTCAAATCCGTGGTCTAACCCAAAGCCAGGAAGTAGAACACAGTCACTTTGAATAGACATTACAGATCTAGTCACTTTTTTTAAATATTTTTAAATATATGGCAGTATCTTAATTATAAGGAATTTAACATACACAGATATTTTAACATGTTTCATTTCATTAACAAAAAAGCACTTAGGATTAAATTGTATAGCTTGTACTTTTATTTCTCTAGGATAGATTCATAGATAGCTGTTCTGGTTTTTCTATTGTTCAGAGATTTTAATTCATTATGTCTGAGTGTGCGAAAAAAATCTGTAGTAAATATCTTGTTTGAGTCTATCTCCTTAATTGCATGAGATAATTCTGGCCTGGAACTCCAGGGATTTGTTGAGCATCATTAATGGATTTAAGGTAGAAAGGCTTTCTCTGTCTGTAGCAAAATCGTCCCCGGAATAATGTCCAGCTGCCTCACATGAGGCCCGTGTTTGTCCCAGACACAAGTACCTGGGTGAGGTCCCAGGACATCCCCACCAAGGACATAAATGCCCACCTGTGGCTTTGCATTGGAGGAAGAGACAGAACGAGAATATTACCCTAGATGAACTTGGGTCCCTGAAAATGGGAATGACAATCCGAGTCCTCTCTGCAGGACCTCGCACAGTGCCTCAGACACAACAAAGTCTTGCCGGATATTTGCCAAAATAATCAAGAAGCCCCAGAGCTCTGGACCCAGGACCCTTCAGGGCAGCAGCAAATAGTCCTGGACTGGTCAAAGGCAGCCACTGCACTCCAGCCAGGGCCACATGTTACTTTCATAAAACGTAACTCAGAGATTGTATCCATCATCTATTGCCATGATAATTCTGGGCAACAAATAACCACCGACTCCCAGTGGCATTCAGTAAAAGGCAGTGAGTGTTTCCCAAAAGTCTATGGGGGTCCATGCCTTCTAGGCATTGGGCTGGGCGGATTTCTCTCTGCTGGGTTTAGGAATAAATCTTCATTCCTCTGGCGGGCAGGTCAGGGCCGGACATTGAGACGGTCTCAGCCAGGATGCTGTGCGTACTTCCTGTGATCTCTCGTGGCCCAGGAGGCCAACCTGAGCTGGTGCCCCTGCAGTGGTAGGTTCTCAGGAGCAAGAAAGTCTGCAAAGCCCCTGAAAGTCTAGGCTCAGATTTAGCGTGTCCTCACTTCTGCCTCATCCTAATGACAAGTCACAGGCCTGTCCAGGTCAAGGAAATGGGGACTAGACTCCAGGTCACCATATAAGGAGACGCCAAGTCATGTTGCAGAGGGCGTGGAACCAGGGCGTTTTTAGAACATACCACAGTCACAAAGAAAAGCTTGGCTTATGTTCTTTGTCACATCTTTAGAGGAAAGCAGGGACATATGGAAAATCTTTTAGAGAGCTTTTAATACAAAATAATGAAAGTTCCACATCTAAGCAGGGGCTATCTAAAAAATCCAAGATGTGGAACAAGAAAATGTGTTTTTATATAACCAAAGTAATGCATATATTTTGTATCAAATTTGAAAATTCTTTAAAAGGCACAAAAAAGAAAATAAAAGCCACCCAGTTCCCACTTCTCAGAGGTAATAATGCTAACATCTTTATCAACCACAAAAATTTCCAAACGTGAACAAAAGCGCCCATGTATGCAT
Organism: Macrotus californicus; assembly: GCA_007922815.1. NCBI lineage: Eukaryota > Metazoa > Chordata > Mammalia > Chiroptera > Phyllostomidae > Macrotus > Macrotus californicus. Next base: position 35,741 of record VMDR010004447.1, on the reverse strand, counting down.
GTGCCGTTTGCCCAGCTCAGTTTCAACAGTCACGCACAATTTGTCATCCTTGCTGCATATTCGTCCTTCTCCCCACTGTTTTGTCGTGTTGAAATATCCTAAAGCAAATCTCAGCTCTCATGTCATTTTACCTGAAATATTTCGGCAGTGTATATTTCTTACAGTACAGACAAGGCAAACACACCCACCCAATAGCATAACACTTAACAATGAACAAGAATTCCTAAATATCATCAGCTAATTTATGCATTATCTCACCCATGTTCGGTTCCCTCCTTGTCTCAAAAATATACGTTTCTACAGGGCATTTGTTTGAATTACAAGTTGAACAGAGTTCACAAATTGAATTTGTATTATTATTACCGTGACACAAATGGTGAGCATTTACTCTCAGGGACCCCCAGATTGGCTGCAGGTGGGCTGTTCTGGGTGAGCCGGGCTGGGGCTCCAATCCAGCTGGAGGTGACTGACCCACAGAGGTCATGGTCAGATCCATCTAGATCCAAATAGAGTGACTTTAAAGAAGTGACTCTAGTGCGCTAGACCTCAGGCTCTTCCTTTCCAGTGACTGGTGGAACAGTAGCCACACGGCGGGGCTGCTGTGAGGAAAACATGACAGTAAATGCACGGCATGCCTGGAGCTTAGTAGTGGGGCTCTCCCTCACTTAAGGCAGGGTGCAGGAAACAGCTCCTGAGTTCAGGTTTTTCCATCGGTATGTAGGAACACACAGTGAGGAACTTCGGTGGGACCTGGGGTGGCCCCTAGGGACCTCCTTCCCAGCATCTGCTGCCTCATAGGCAGGTCCGCCTCCACCACTCCCTTCAGCAGGCTGCTGTCCAGGTTTCGAGCCCAACGGGGTTGGGTGCTGTGTCTAACATGACTTTCTTCCTCAAGACAGAGCACAGTTTTCATGGGACAAGATGACACAGGGAATTTTCCCTGAAGGCGCAACTCTGGGGTGGCCCCTGGACTATCCCGTCCAGCCCCGTTCCACTGCTCTAGCTGATGAGACGTGCTCGAGAAATTATTTGTGCCTGGGCACAGTCTATGCATCTAATGAGGAGAACAGGGCCAAGGTGCATCCTGCCAGTCCCATGCCTCCTGGCATCCAAGGGTACAAATACCCACCCCCCGGCAGGCACGTAGGCACTGCCTCTGTGTCCACACCTTTGACAGTCCTGATGTTCTTTGTGGGGCTGCCAAAGAATGTTGCTGTACAATTAGTTCTTTTGGCAGGACCTGTGTCCCAGGCTTCCGTACCTGCCTGCTCTTGGCAGCTTGGAGCTTCCCCAGGTGAGAACAGAGCACCTGGAGGCCTGGCTCTCTAAAGCTGCCCAGGCTAAGAGGGACGAGGACCCATGGAACACAGGTTTGGTCCTTCAGTAACAACAACTGTGCCATAGTGTGCTAATCTGCTTCTCAGGGATTCTGAGATTGTAGTTCCTGTTGTGTCTTATAATCTTCTCTGAATAGTCTCACAAGAGACTCAACTAACCTATGTATTTACTAAAAAAAAATATTGAGCACGATTTTCCAAGACACAGGACTAAAAGACTGAGACAACCTATTGCCCCAAGAGCTCTCCATCAGTGGCGAATGATAGAGGTCATAAATGTCTGCAGACCAACAGGACAACAAGGATGTAGGTTTTCGCAAAAGGGAACAGAGAGGTGGGACAGCTGACCTAACATAGAAGACACAGAGAGAGACACCCAGAGCAGAGAAAGCCTCATGGAACTTTAAGGAGGAAGAAAAGCTATCTATGCAAAGAAAGGAGGGTACAGCAGGATGGGTCAGAGAGAGGGAACAGCAACAGTGGGGACTGTGAGGGTCAGAACAGTAAGTCCATCCCCTTTGGGAACTATGAGTAGTTTCTCAATGGAGCAGACTGTGGAGGGGGGTTTCTGGTGATTACTCCGGAGATGTAAGGTGAGGGCAAGTGATGAAGGACCTCTCACCTCACACCAAGTTTGGACTCTTACTGTGTGGTGATAAGTCTATCGAACAGAAGAACCAGACTTTCTATGTAAAAATGGGTTTGCCCGTTGAATAGATAAGAAAACAGAAGAGCAGAGACTTTAAGTGACTTCTAATGTCAAGTTTCTATTAAGTGAAAAAGCTGGGATTTGAGTATGGATTACCTCATATGGGAAAGATTGTGTGTGCAGAACCTCATAGAAAAGATTAAATACAACTGAGTAACCACCGAGTGGTGGAGGAAAGGAAGAATAAATTCATTTGTCTGGCCTTCGCCTCCCAGACTGTACACGTGAAGAGAGAAAGTCAACAACACTTTCGTCAACTTGATGAAATTCAAGGTCTTCTGTGAGACCTGAACATTCCCTTTGCAAATAACAGGTATTCCCATTTGGAAGAGTCTGTCAATTGATGAGTCAGCGTAAGAATGACCAAGTGGAACGGTGATCAGCCATCATCAAGCTACCAAATGGGAGGTGTGTGTGAGTGAGGTGTTTCTTTGATAAATAATCACCCCATTACTTAAAAATGTTCATTTAGTGATGGTTTTGCTTCTGGGGCCACCTAGCAGTCATGGCAAATAACATACCAACAATCTTCTGGGAATGTTGTGTGTGTGTGTGTACCTCATGGATGGAAACAGTACTGCGTTCAACTTCGGTTTTCACCGTAAATACACCACACACATTTGAGATGTTCAGAAGCAAACAAATGAGAGAAGTCTCATTATGAGCCTAGAGAAATCACAAAACACATTGGTTTTCTTCAAGGAGTCTTTGTTTGGTGAAGACAAGCTGACTTTCTAATTTTCAAAAAGGGAGTGAGTTGACAAGGGTTAAAAAAGACCCCTATTTCCAAGTATGATGACATGTACATTCCAACTTCAAAAGGCATCCTGTTCAGTGGGAAGAGGAGAAATGCACCCAGCTGGGATTCGAGGCATCTACGTGGGTGGTACAGTTTCCACGCACCTTCCAGTTGGAGATTTGAACATGTCCATGAGCCTTAGGGGGTGTTTTGTGACTTCCTATTATTTTAAGTTATATATTTCTCTTCCAGGAACTGGGAGGACAAACATCACATGATGTGTTCGTTAGAGCCCTAACTATTAAGAGAAATAAGAATATCCCCAAACTCTGTCATTTTCATGTTTGAATAAATTTTAAAAATAAATAAAATAAATTCAAAAATTCTAAAATTAACCCTTCATACAACAGCCAGTGTCTGTTTGTTTCTTTTTACAGTTAGTGAAATTCTTTAAACCAGTTCCTATTGTCCTGAGTCTTTTTGTTATCATAGGTAGTTAGCTAGTTATTAATAAAGGAAGGAACATAATCAACTGGGAGCTTAAACGTGTCTCTCCAGGAAGTTACTGCTACACACACTCCCCAGGGAACCGCAGCATTGCCCCACAAAGGGAACTGACCACCTTCCCTCTCTCATACAGGGAGAAAGGACTGCCTTTTCAATCCCCCCTGTCTATTGCCCAGACTTTCGGAAGAAATAAGCACATGAGCGATAGAAGCCAAAATGGTGACCATACAGGCTTGTCAGTCTAGCTTGAAGAAAGGATCTATTGGCTAGAAGGCAGGTCCAGCAGAAACCCATGAATGCTTGGGAAGTTGACTGGTTATTTTGAAAAAACACCTGGTCCATCCCAAGTCCCAAACAATATAACCCAGCTTAACAAAGAATCGCTCTCTCTCTTTCCCTCTCTTTCTCTCTCATGCTTACCCTATTCATTTGTGTGTTCTCTCCGTAGTGACCACATGGGTCTAGCAGCTGCATGGACTCCAAATGCAGGCTCCAGACGGGAACGTGGGCAAAGCAGCATAGCCGGGAACAGTGCTGAGCTACCTCAATGGGAACTGAGACCACTTAGCAGCCACCTGTGGGCTCCAAAGGACTCAGTTTTAATATGAAACAGAAACTCTGGACACTGGTATTTGTTTTGGCCTTGCTGAGGACACAATTGGATCTTTTTTTACCGTGGGACAGACAGAAGTGGGACTCAGAGGCAGCCTTCTATTTCCACCTGAATAAACCTTGCCTTTACTGTTCAGGACGCTGCCACACGGCAGGCATGTACCCCCTCCCATCTGACATAAACATGCCATTTGTACCCAAAAGAAGATGAGGTCCCTTTATTTGGCCTCCACAGTGATGTCCCCGGGGCAGAACTCTCACAGCCTCAGCTCTTGCCTCCCACTGTATCTCGTTGCAGACTAAAGGTCCCCCGGCCCCCGCCCTGAAGGTCAACCATCAGACTGAGGATCGCTCACGAGGAGAATTGGCTCATGCCTTGTTTTTGCAGTGAAATATACAAAAAAATGAATAAAACGCATGAATATTTTATTAACAACCATTAAGATCTACTAGAATAGACTCTATTACACTAGTAATAAAAACGATCATAATATTATTGCAACAGCAATAAAAACAATTGCCCGTGTATATTGCTGGAGTTCTCCACGGTGGGCACTGTGAGGGCCACTTTATAACTAACATGTAGGGAGCGTGTTTGTAGAGGACAGCTCCCCTGCCTCTCTGCTCAATGCCTTTTAGACATTCTTGCTATTTGGAGAGGAAGGTCCTGCCTCCCTTTACCCTCTTTCCCACAGGAGAAGCCAGGATGTCCCCTCCCCCTGCCTTGGCTGCTGCCAAGGTTCAGATTTGCAACTGGTCCTTCCAGATATGTAACCATCACCACCATCCATCTGCAGGACTCTTTCATCCTGCAAAACTGAAACTGAGAAACACTAACTCCCCACCCCCCATGCCCCCAGGCCCTGGGAACCACCTCTGGTTTCTGTCCCTAAGAACTTGACTGCTTTAGAGATCTCATTTAAGTGGAATCATACAGTGTTTGTTTTTTTGCAACTTGGCTTACCTCACTTAGCATAATATAGTTCTGAAGTTGCATCCATGCTGTAGCATCTGGCAGAATGCACAGAGACTGAATCCTCTTCTGCTGTGTGGATGAATACATTTTGCTTATCCAGTCACCAATCGACCACATTTTGCTTCATAACCTGTGTGCACCCCAGAGCTTCAGCCTGCTGTGGAAGAGAATATTTGTGATGGTTAATTTGGTGTGTCAACCTGGCTGAGCCATGCTTCCCAGATAGTTGGTCCAACGTTGTTCAGAATGTTTCTCTGAGGGTGTTTTTAGATGAGATTCATATTGAATTGGTGGACTGAGGGCACCAGACTGCCTTCCCCCCATGGGGGAGCCCCATGGAGTCGCTGAAGGCCTGCATAGAACAAAGGCTGAATGTTCCTGAGTAAGAGGGGATGCCTCCTGCCTTCGAGCTGGGATGTTGGCTTGTTTCTTCCTTGGACTTGATTGAGACACCAGCTCTTTCTGGGCCTCCAGAAAGATATGCATCGATATATAATATTATATAGAGATATTACTTATATGTGTAATGACTAAGTAATTATTTTATGTTCTCATGTATATAAGTATGTAATATATAATTATATAATACATGATACATATATTGGTTCTGTGGCTCTGGAGAGCTCTGACAGAGCACCCACTGTGTGAGTCACTCACAGTGCTTCTGTTAGCCCTAGAGCGTCGAGGGGGAGAACAGTGAGGTGGAGGAATCAGAGACACATATCTGGAAGGGCACCTCCCTGCCAAGTAGTAACGCCAAGGAGCCAGAAAGTAACTCTCTTTAAAAATGTTTGCTTTGGTGTGTTAGTGTGCTAGGGCTGCCATAACAAGTGCCACAGACTAAACAGCAGGAATAGATTGCCCCACAGCTCTGGAGGTCGAAGTTCAAGGTCCAAGTATCATTAGAACTGGTCCCTTCTGAGGCTGTGAGACAGAAATGGTCCCATGCCTGTCACCTAGCTTCTAGGGGTTTGCCGGCAGTCTCAGGTGGTCTGTGACTTGTAAAAAGCCCTTCTAGCTTCATCTTTTTGTGGTGTTTCACCTGTATGTGTCTCTGTGTCCAAATGTCTCCCTTTTATGGGGACACCAGTCATATTAGATGACCACCCATCCTACTCCGGTATGGCTCACCCTAACTTAACTAGTTGCATCGGTAATGACCCCGTATTCAAGTAAGATCTCATTCTGAGGTACTAGAGATTAGGGCTTTAAAGTATGGATTTGTAGGATGCACAATTCAACCCACAAGGCCTTGGTGAGTGCTGGTTGTTTTGGAGCATGTGACACTTAGCTCTCTGGGAAAATCACTCCCATTAGGTCTCAGAGAGTCTCTCCCAGACGTGCCAACTCAGACATGACCTCAGCAAAGCCCGGAAGTAACACAGCTCCTTCTCCCCATCCGCTGTCCTGGCCAGGGTGTGGATGCAATGCTGCACATACATTATTGATGGACCCGCGCTTGCCAAGTGCGCTGGCTGTGTGTGTGTGTGTGTGTGTGTGTGTGTGTGTGTGTGTGTGTCTGAGACAGAGAGAAAGGCAGACAAAAGGGCATGGAAAGGATGACACCTCTCACTGGTAGGGGTTCTGCTTTCATTAAGAACATGCTCTGCCTTGATACCCCTGACAGAGGCTGTGAAGCAGTGGAGGGTGGAGGTAGCTTTGAACTCCGGTGAATACTTACTAAATGAAGATTGTTCCAGGGTTAGTGACCTGCTTTCAAAGGCCCATTCAGCAGTGTCCTTCACACCCCCTCACTTGGCCCTCTATCACCTCCACACAGCTTGGTGGCTCTGCGTCTCCAGATTCCACTCTTGCTGTTTTGGCCCCTCCCTTCCCCCCGCCCCCCCCAATGCTGGCAGGTCCTCTCTGAAGACTCAACCACTTACAGTTGTTGAGTGATTAAATATTTAAAATCAGGGCAATGAGTGAGGTGTTGAATAATAAATGCTAAGGTTGGAGCAGCCTTAGATAATTTCTTCAGATTTCTTCATCCATACCCTGTTTGATTCCAAGGCAAAAAAAACCAATCCTTTAATTAACTTTTTTGGGTGTAGCTGTGACAGTCGATAGGCCTCTATCACTGTTTTTCCATGAACTGCTGCCCTGTCATTGGTCTCATTCTGCCACCCACCCTCAGCCCCCAGACACGCAGATCCCACATTGTGAGGTGTGCCCTCCCTCATTTGTTTCTGAACACACAAGGGGAAGACATGTTTTTAAAACTCAGATCCCTAGAGCCCAACACAAAGTCACCGTAGCCAATTTGGGGTGTGGAAGAAGGTGTGCGAGGCTCGCGGAGAGCAGAAATAGAGCTTCCTTTTCCCGGACCACATCCAGGCAGTTACTCTGGCATTTCATGCATGCTTGTCTCTAACTCTCAGCACAAGTCTATGTGGAAGCTGCTGGTACTACTCAGGTGTTTGTTGTTGGGGAAGCCATAACTCGAAGAGTTTGGGTCCTCTGCTCAAGCACAGAGTGTGGCGGACCCCGGCTCTCGTATTAGGGCAGCAGGTTCCAGTCCGGGGAAGAAGGATAAAGAAATGAATCAAGAGTAGCCCCTGCCCTGGTGGAAAGCTCTGAGATGCTCAAGGGCACAGCAAATAGAGTGAACCACTGTGGGGAAGGTAGGTGGAAGAAAGATGTCAGAAGAGAAGACCAATGTCATACAAAAGAAGACCTATGAGCTGACGCTAAAAGAGTATGAGATGTTTTCCTGAGGATGAGCTCGGGGACTGACTAAACTTTCATCTTCTGAGTATTTCTGGACTGTCCATTTCTAATCTTCAGAAGGAGCAGGGTGAAAACGTTGCAGTCAAACTATCTTATTTTTTTTGGATCAAGGTTCTAGGACTGTTTTTTGAAAGCACAGACTCAAAGAGTATTTGAGGCTAGTTTACACGCGGTCATTTTGACCAGTGGAAAACTTTTATTTTTTTTGCTATCGACCTATTTTCTGTGCCCACCCCCCAATTTGTATGTTGAAACCTAAGCCCCAGTGGGGCCTTTGGGAGGTAACTAGGTCATGAGGGTGGGACCCTGGGGAATGGGATTAGTGCCCTATTTAAAAGACCCCACAGAGCTCCCTCCCCTCTCTGACCGCAGGAGGGCACAGTGAGAAGGTGGTCATCTATGAACCAGGATGCAGGTCCCCACCAGGCACCGAATCTGTTGGTGCCTTGATCTTGAACTTCCAACATCCAGACATAAAAGAAATGGATTTTGGTTGTTTCTAAACACCTAGTATGTGGTATTTTGTTATGGCAACTCAAACAAATTCAGACATTACCCAACCTATAGAGTGATAATATCAGAAATCACTTAGTTATTTTTTAAAAAAGATTCAGGGCATTCTCCCTGCAGAAAAGGTTGCTGGAAAGAAAAAAATATCCTCTCTTCTCTAGCACAAAAGGAAAATTAGGTGGGTAATTGGAGCCGAAGACCTCGGCACTCATGCTTCCATGCCCAGTTTTGTGTCTATCCTGATATAAAATAAGCCACTTTTTCATGACATTAAACAGCAGCATAGAGTCAGGTCCCACCCCATTTGCAAATGGGTACATATTCTGCCATATTCCATATTCTATCAGGTTTTGAACAATCTTATCTTCTTCTTTTCCCCACTTCCCCTGCCCAGGGACATGGGTACATCTTTTGTGAAGCTGACATGTTTTCTTGGGTACTTGACAAGGGGGCTAACCTGCAGGGACACAGACTCTCATGTCCTCAACATTTTACTTCTTCTTGAGACTTGGAAATTATTCCTTTTGGCATTAGAAAACCTCTCTTCCAGCTCCCGGGATGCAGAACATCGAAGAGTTATATTCTTGAATGTCATTGATGATATTTTAAGCAGAGGGAGATCACAAATTCACATGCAAATCGAATTTATCAAGTGCCTCTCCAGGCAAAGTACTTTCTCAGTGTTTCTCAGGAAGCATCTTATCCATTATAGCATTCAATTTCTCCACAACATTTTATAGGTGAGACACCTGAGTCTCAGAAAAAGTTCAGAGACAAGCCCAAGGTCACAACAATGGGAATGGTCAAGTCAGGATTAACCTCAGGCTTCTGAGTACAAATGCGTCTCTGATTCTAAGATCCTGTGCCAAGCTGATGTACTTATGTAAACACAAGACAGAATCATGTCAATGGGAACTGGAATATGTTTCTTTTTAAAAGTCTAGGTATGGGAAATACTATTTCTCTAGAGCAGTATTTTCCCAAACTTATCTGTGTAGAATATTGGTTTCGTTAACAAATTTATGGAAGGAGACCTCTTGAACACGTTCAGGACATGCTGGCTTAAGCAAAGTTAATTTCTTTGCTGCTGGTGTTCAGGGAGTTTTTAATGCACTGGTGTGCAATGTGGATTTTCCAGGTGCATTTGTGATGTTAAATTTGTCTAACAAATATGTGTTATGTGTAGGGCACTGAGATAAAACACAAACCATGGTAGACAATAAACCTGTAGGAGATAACCAACCCTATCCCACAGAAGTTTCCAACAGGGCAGAGCGGCATGGCATGTGTAATTACAGACTGCCTAACTTCCGGTTGCTCTTCTGAGTATTTTTCACTCCTCTCCCTCAGTGAACGTCTGTCTCAACACATCTATGGGCAGTCGGGTGAGTTATTTACTTTTTTTAACAGATACTGAGATTTGACCCTCTTTGAGGCCATGTGACTGCTTCTTGCACCTGTTCAACTCCTAAGTGCTTATCATTGGTGCTTATCCAAGAGTGAACCATATAGCATCATTCAGAGCACAGGTTTGAAAACTGGCATTGCCACCTGCTAGCTGTATCAGGCACATTATTTAATTTCTTTGCATCTTAGTTCTCACCTTTGTACAATGTAGGTGAAAATGTAAGCCAAAGAGGGTCGTTGAAGCGTGCCTAGCACGTGCCTGGCATGCGGTAAGGGAAGGTCTCTTAATGAGTCCCCTTTGATGTTCCAGCTCAAAATTACACCCCCCCTTCACCCCCACCCTGGGCACTTCCAACCCTCAATGCTGCTCTACTTATTTAAATCACAATTTTTATCACCTTATAGCTTAATATATAATTTACTTCATTATTATGCCTGTTGTTCGTTGCCTGTCTCCCCCATTGGCATGTTCACCCAGGAAGTAGCCGTCTCCACCTGTTCTGTTCATTGATGCAGCCCATCAATCAAGACAAGAGCAGGGCATATAGGAGGTGTTGGGAGGGATGTGCTGAACTACCCTGTACCTCTGACGTGGAGTGAGCAGGTATCTTGCAGAGGTGTCCAACTGGGCACGTGAGATGAGGAAGTAAAGGCCAGAGGAAGAAAGAGCTCTGAGTAAATATCCAGAAGCTGTTATAGTAAGAACTGATAATACCTGCCCCACCACTATGCGATCCATATTATTCAGCCTACAGTATGGTTAAAAAAAAAACTGAGAATCAAAAAGAAAGACTAAATAACATGCCCAAGTTCATCCAGTGGGTCAGGACCCAGGTCTTAGACTACATACACCATATCTTGAATGTTGATGCAATGGTAACAGTGAGCAGACTGTGGGGAAGAAGAGGGAAGGACAAATGGTGACAAGAGAGCCACCTATGTGATCAGAGAGAAAATGCTTTAAAAACAGTGCCACATCGCCTCTGATGATGGCGGCACGCCCCCTTTTTATCAGGGACTGTTTGCACACGGGCTCCTGGTATTTGTCTGTTAGTTAACCTATTGGAGATAATAATCCCAAGACACTGCATGTAAAAAATCAATACCCAGGTCACAGCTGCTGCTGGCTAGGGAAGAGCCACCCTTTTCAAGCACAGTGTGCAGCCTGTGCAGTAGTGTTTCTAAAGCCTTGCTCTTGCCCTTGGGTACCCAGAACAACAGCCCACACTTCTGGCACCCTGGGAGGGGTGAGGCACATGGTGGGAAAGGGCTCTGTGTTAACAAGGCCTCTGCTTTATCCTCTTCCCAATGAAGGAAAGAAAGTCATTGCTAAGTCACCAAAGGCCACAGAGATTTATCACCAGTTGCCAAGGATTGCTGATAAGTTCAAGACATCCTGAACCTACCAGAGGCCACTGCAGAGCATTAAGCAGGAAGCCCGGGAAGGTGGGGTGAGTGCAGGGCAGGAGCTGGCACCAGGTAAAAATGAAAAATGCCTCTTGGGAAGATTCATCCTTCCTGTAGTCCACTGTTAAAGTCATAAAAGAGACATGATTCATTTCTTCCTTGATAATGGAGGAGACAATTAGTAATTACTGGATTTATGGTATTTGTTGTGTTAACTCAACCAATAAAGTCTCCAGCAGAATGGAGCTTGGAGGCACCCTGGTTGTGGAATATAATGTGATGAAAGCTTTCAAAAGGAAAGCAGCTGTTCCATGTGTCACACACACTCACAGGCGGGAGGGGGACCGGCCATGACCATCTGAATCCTAAAGATGCCAAGTGTTTTCATCCTGGTTCTCGTGTTTCATTCTTCCAGAATTAATTCAAAGAAGTAGGACCGGTTGACCAGCACTGCAAGTTTGCCTTAATGAGCTTCCTCAGAAACGCTTGTCAAGTCCGCCTCCACAGCGCCGCGAACCACCGTCTGGTGCCTCTGGAACTTGATTTTATGTGTATTCGTGTCCCTGTTTGATTAATGTGTCCCCCAACCTTAGGCTACGACTGAACAGAGGTCAAGAACTGGCCATTTGACCCTTCCTGTCTCCCCAGCAACAAGCACAGAATAAGGACTATTGGGAGATGTTCGTGGAATGCAATGCATGTCTTCAAAAGACTCCGTGAGTAAAGGTCCCACCCACCACCTTCAGAAATGTTCAGGATGAATGCTTACCCTCAATGAGTTTAACCATGGTTGTACAATTTTGGGAAAACTCTGTAAATATCTGACAATAGAACTATTTAGACAGATCACAGTAACTATCCAGCCACATTCGACATATACTATGTGAATGAACACTATGGAAATACAATCAAATTCTTAGAAGTGATATTCAGTGGTTAAGGTGGGAAACAAAAATGTATAGTACTTGGAATATGCATGCACATGGATTAAAGCCAAATGCCTAGACCAAGTGCCTGCAAGATAGGGCATACTTAATTTGTAAAATAAACGTAAAGTAATTCAGATAGATGAGAATTGGTATTAAAAAGGCAAGAATATATGTGTCTGAGTTAATTAACACTTATGTTGTAAATACGTGTTGATTAAAGTAAAACGTTTAAATCATTAACACTTTAAATGGATATCATTATTTGCATCCCACTTTTTTTACAACTATAGTTAAACATTGGGTCCCTTTACTTGAGAGGTTTTAATGTATGTAACTCGATGGAAAGAAACTGAAATCTCCCAGTTCCCATGATTTCACAGCAGAGCTGTGTCACTGTCCTGACGTGGAGGAGGTCACCTCAACATGCTGTCACTTCTTGTTGGCCCCGCTCTGGTGTCACAGTCCGGTGGGCCTAGAGAATGAGTCCACCAGATTCTAGTCACCCTCTCCCCACATCCAAAACATCAGGATCTTCCCTCCAGACCCAAGGGAGAAACACGAAGTCAACTCAGAGTCGAGTAGCCATCCCAAGGCCAAACCACCTTGACACCCACAGCCTTGCTCTCTTCGAACCTGGGGATTCCAGACTTTTCAAAGTCCAACTGAAGTCACACTTTGACCAGTTGAAGCCTTCTTTGTCTGGAGGTGATAATTGTGCCCATTATTTTTGAAAACTCCTAAGAGTTGGAGAAAGGGGCATAAACAAGGAACTTCAGCTGATTTATGGGATGTCAAACTGAGCCAGAGTGATGGTGCAATACTTCCATCCTGATTTATGTGGCTGAAGATTTCTGTTTAAACAATCAGTTTCCACTGGCCTTGGTTCAGGTCCTCTGAGGCCCACGAACTTGGCTGTTGAAGTCATTATGTGCTAACTGTGGCCAGTAGGCTAAGTCATGCTGAGCAACAATAGACAAACACATTAACAAACATGTCCATCAAAAGCTAGCATCTGCTCAGAACCATGGCATCAGTATAATTTTGATTTCTTAGTAGGCTGTTGTCCCAAGGAGGGTCCAAGAAAGTAGCACTGGACTTGAGCTCAGAGAACATAGACTTTATATATGAAGAGGCTTTACTTCTTAGTGTCCATGTGACTGTGGGGACATAGCTATGAGTCTACAAACCTCAATTTACTCACCGTGGCATGAAGGTAAGAATGACTAATGACATCTATCCTGGCGATGACACAGGCTAGCCTGCGTGACTTTCACTATGTGAAAGGGATCCTTTTCATGTTCATTAGTAACAGCTAAAATATTACATCTCATTTCATTTTTAAGGACTAAAATAAAGATCATAGAAGTTCTAACATGAGCACTGATTCAGCCAAGGAGAAACGGAGAGCGTGTGGTCATCCCCAGACCAACCCTAGCAGTTCTCTGTTGGCCTGTGCACAGTTAGCTTGAGTCGTGGTGTTTTGGCAAACTTTAGTCATGAGGCCGACCCACTGGAACATCCCCTGAACAAATAAAAACAAGTAATGGGACTTGGTTCTCTCGGCTTGGACTGCAAGGAAGATGGACGTCCAGGGGAACCCCAGCTTGAACACATGCACGACTTCAGTCTAGTTCTGGTGGCACTGTTGGGAGGTAGATGTGACAAGGTGAAGAACCGGGGTGAGTTTGTCTAGCTTTCCAAAGTCACACACCAACAAATGACAAAGATAGGTATCTGACCCATATCGTTGTGCCTTTGTACACTGTGCCTTTTGCTTCTGGCACTGGCAATGAATCCTGGAATCTTTTCAGCTGTTGCCATAGTGAAGTCTTCGCTGCCCTGTCTTGGAGGTCCGAGCCGGGCTGTGGGCTTCCAGGCTCCTCGGTCTTACGTCGCAAATCTCCAGGGCTGCTCAGTCACCTGTCTCTCCACTGGATGAAGCTCAGCGCAACCCAGCATGTTCACCTCCAACTCCTGTAGGACTATGACAGAGGACATAAAAGAGCTTTTTTTTGTGATTGAAACTCATTTTGTGATAGTTAAGAACTTATTTGGGGTTAGGAGCACTCAGTTTGAATTCCTGTTTTGCTCTTTTCCAGGGTTTTATCCCCTAAATTCTTTAGACCCCCATGAGCTTCAATTACCCCTCTACAGTAATTAAAAAGAATGGGTGTCAAGGAAAAGGGACCCTTGGGCACTTTGGATGGAAATGTAAGTTGATGCAGACACTATGGAAGACAGTACGAAGGTTCCTCAAAAAGGGTTACAGGGTATACGTCACATGGTGTGTGTGTGAGTATGTGACTGTGTATGTGTGAATAGTGTGTACACACACATACGTGTGTCACATACACAACAGGCATTTAATTCATTCATCCACTCACTACTCCTTGAGCCCATGTCACGTCCCAGCAATCCCACTTCTGGATTTGACCCGAAGGAAATGAAATCACTACGTTGAAGAGATACCTACACCCTCATGTGTATTACACAATTATTTATGGCAACCAAGCAGTGAAAACCACCTAGTGCCCATCAGTAGGTAATAGATATAGAAGATGCAGTACCTATAAACAATGGAACATTATTCAGCCATCAAGAAGAAGGAGATCCTGCCATTTGTAACAACATGGATGGATCTTGAGGGCACTATGCAAGAGAAATAACGCAGGCAGAGAAAGACAAATACTGTGTGATCTCACTTACACGTGGAATCTAAAAAAGAAACTGAACTCTAGATACAGAGAATGCAATGGTGGGTGCCTGAGGTGGGGGGTGGGGTGAAATGAGTGAAGGTGGTCAAAACCTCTCATCCCCCCAAAAAGCATGAAAACAGTTTAAACAGTTCCTGGAATATAGTTTTTACTTTTTAATCTAATAGAAGAGATAATTCTAAAACAGATTTCTTTTAATTTACTTGTTTAAGATTTTACTTATTTATTTTTAGAGAGGGGAAGGGAGGGAAAAAGAGAACAAACACCAATGTGTGGCTGCCTCTTGCACACCCCCTACTGGGGACCTGACCTGCAACCCAGGTGTGTGCCCTAGACTGGGAATCGAACCGGTGACACTTTTCTGCAGCCTCAGAGGCCTGATTTAAATTAAGTACTTTTTTATGCACAAGAATCACTATGGTGTATTAACACATGTCTGTGTTTTTAGTATTACTCAGCTGAGGATACACAGTACCCAATGCCTTTGTGAAGTACCGCTTTGCTAATAATCTCAAATAGAAGTGGATTTGCACCTGGCCCCAGACATCCAAGGTCGTATAGTTGACCGAGGCCAAAGTGAAACCCTGGGGTGGTAGGGAACCCCGGGGGCCAGTAGCATTTGCCCCCCCCTTACAGTCTTCCATGGTACCACTGCATGCTGTCTGACCCGAGGCCCTGGATAGTGTCTGTGCTTTGCAGGTGTATATGATTCCCAGCAAATTACAGTAAAGGCTGGCGAAGGTAGAGGGGGAAGTTAAAAGCCATGTTTTCTCTGAAATTTATCTGTGCTGAAATGTGAAACTTACTGTCAGAAAAGTATCACTTTTATGGGGCCTCTGGCATCAGACCAGCCTAGACACGGCCCGGAGCAGGTAACTGCAAAGGGCCGCCAGCAGGCCCCGGTGCCTCGGCACGGGACTCTCTTGGGTCTCTTCTCGAGTCCACAGACACTCCTCGCACCCGGGGACAGGGCCAGGTTGGCTTCTTGCTTATTCGGAGCTAAGGGCCAGGTGATTCCAAAGCGTGCAACACATTGGCAGAGGACCTGGAACGGGCTCCAGGAAGCCCCTGTCAGGCTGCCGCCTCTGGCTTCGTGAAAACTGCTCTCTCCCTCGAGCCTCATATGTGAGCAAAGTAGTTCAAGTGATGGATTTTCATGTCGTTTTCTAAATCCAAATGAGCACAACATTCCCAGTCCAACTTGGGCTGTGTGTGTGTGCATGTGTGTGCACACATCGTACATGTCTATAACAGGGAAGGACAGTGGCAACGGAGCAGATGGGAAGCGTGGGGCAGGAATCAAAGGAGCAGCCGTGACCCTCTGCTCTAGGCCGAGGTCTCCCATTGCTGGGCAGTTGACAGAGAGGGAGGACCTGCTTCACCTCAAAAGGGGGAAGTGATAAAACCAGGAATAAAATTAGATTACAACTTACAAACCCCGTTGTCTCTGGCACAAAGCTCTGTGCTCCAACCGCTCTGCCATTGCTGTGTTCTTGGAATCACAACATGTTAGAGCTATGGGGACACATCACAAAAGTCATCTTGCCCAACCCTGTGAAGTCCCTGTCCGGTGCCCCTGGGCTCCAAGTCTCCTGGAGTCCCCAGAGGATGGAGACAGCTCCTGTGACTACTAATAGCTGACTGCTAATCCTCCTCTGCTTACTCTGGACCCAAAGCACCTGAGTTACAGGGTATACGTCACATGGTGTGTGTGTGAGTATGTGACTGTGTATGTGTGAATAGTGTGTACACACACATACGTGTGTCACATACACAACAGGCATTTAATTCATTCATCCATTCACTACTCCTTGAGCCCATGTCAGGGGCCAGACCATGGGTGTGGCTCTAGGGTACAGTCAGAGACAGAAAGAAATGGTCCCTGCCTTCCTGTATTTCAGTCATTCAGTATCTCAAGACAGACCTACGGGCCAGAGCACAGACTCAAGTTGCCAGACGAGACGGGGGGTAGTATCAGAGCAGGGAGACCTGTGGGGGAGGCTGGTCTCCACGTTAAGGAAGAAGTTCAGCTCTTGGGCTGCTCAGCCAAAGTTCTGTCCACTGGCTAAGCGAGATTTCCTGAAGTGTCACCAGCGTGAGTGATGTTGACCTCAGCCCTGTGGAGTGCTCAAACGAGCTGGGCCCACAGAGGGACATGGGGCCACTTGACAGAAGAGGAGGGGAAGAGGAGGCTGGGAGGCAGGCTAGGTTCATCCCTTCTGTCCTTTCCGCTCTCTGGGCTGCTCTCCCCGCTACCTGCACCTCATCTCCTTTCTCGCTGGGTGTGGGTAAGACAGCTTCCCTTGTGGAGAGTGCTGTGCAAAGACCAAGGGGGAGTGCATGGGATCTGGGGCCTTAGGTCTCCTCCTAGCACCAGGCACTGAGTCTTGACCCCACCCCTCCCCCCACAAAGGCCCATGAACTAAATTTCTGTTGAAGCCCTGCTCACCTGCAGGGACCCCTGCCTCCTTCCAGGGCTTCCACCTAGAAGGGACCAGAAGGCCAAGGCCCCACTCAGCTGGTCCTGCTGCAGATCCTCGTCCCAGTGGGTAAAGAGATTGTCCACTGCTAAGGCCCCCTGGGAGAAAGAAGGATTAATCCAATTAAGCAATTAGGCTCGATTAACAACTTAAACAATTAAGAGCAGAAGGGAGTCTGTGCTGATGATGGAGGGGCCGCCTTTCTGAGTAGAGATCAGAGAAGAAAAATATCTCCTTTGCGCCTCTGGAAGATTCTCCCAGATCTCATAAGTGTGGTTATCAAGGAGGGCTTCCCGGTAGCATAAAAAACTGGATACGTGAACAGGAATTAACTAGAGAAGAAGGGGACTTGTGGGCAAATCAAAGCCTGCATGAAAGTCCTAAGTGAGATTCCAAGAAGTAGTCTGTATTAGTCTCGGCAGGAGAAGATCTGAGCTGTGAGGAGACACAGCCCAGTGGCCCCAACAGGTGGGCTTGAGAAAAGGCCAGGGCACCCGCCCAAAGGAGCAGGGCCTGGCGTGTGGGCTGGACTGGACCAGCCTTCCTCCTCGGGGTCAGCTCCACACCGCAAGAAGGACACCGCCTTTTCAAGATTCCTCCACATGGCAGTTCTGAGACCTCAGTTAGCTCCTGTCAACTGTTCTTACTTCCATTGTCTGTAAGATGCCTATAGGGATTTTTCCCCAGAGTTGGGTGAGAAGATGAAAACAATATATGTAAACCCTGGAAGGGCCCAGTCGTAGTCACACCCAATGGCAATGAGCACTCCTGGGACCCAGATTCTGGTGTCTAGATATCATCCTCCAAGAGAAGGGATCAGTCTGGAGAAATGGCAGTTTCTAGGGCTGGTGGAAAGACTGTGGAAGATGGGCCTGGATTGTCTGTTGGCACCTGAAAACAAGGACCTTCTCAGGAAAAGATGGGGATTCTTGAATGGACATAGGACCCAGCTTGAACTTGTTCTAATGGCCAAATACAGGACAGTGTTAGCAGTAAGATATGTAACAATAATGATGAACTCTGTCCCACAGGACAGAATCAGAATCCATGAGTACATAGGGATATAGCTATTCTAGTAACTGAAGAAATACACGGAGAAGAGTAACCTCTTCCTTGTAAGAGAATATCGATTTAGAAATGTATTAAAATACCAAAAAAAGCTTCTCTAAATCACCTTTTGAGAAACACCACAGTAAAAATTGTTCAAGTCAAGAATCTTTGATCGATGATAAAATGAGTGGGTGAGACAGTAATGAGGAAAAAAAGATGTTTACAGTTTCAAAATTTGGTGCCATAAGACCCTCATTGATTATGAAGGAAAAAATAGTAACCTACCAATGGAGAAATCTGACGTCACCCCCTTAGCCCAGTGGTCAAAGTGAGCATCACCAGCCACGAAACAGGGAACTTAGGAGCCTTAGACACTGAGAAGAGCATAAATATTGTGATATTCTTGCAAAAAAAGGCTTAACTTAAATTTAAGCATAAAGAAACCCCAGACAAACCCAAATGGAGGCTTATTTGTTAAGAGTCACACGCAAAGACGAATTTTCTCTCTCTCTGGTCATTGTCCTGTAGATGCTAATATTTGGGGAAGCAGGGAAAAAGCGATATGAGAATTTTGTACTGCTTTTGCAACTCTTTCTTAAGTGTAAATTCTTTCACAATAAAAAATTTGACTTTTTTCATTAAAAAGGAACACAAACTAGCTTAATATCTAGTAACACGGAAAAAGGTGCTCAGCAAATGGCAGACTCGGTGGCTGCGGGAGTGCTCAGTCTGTTGTCCCTGAGAAAGAAAACCTTGGCCCCTGAAGGGCTTGTTTCAGAAGCAAAGTTGTTTTTGTAGCGGCTGCAAACTTCAAGGCTGCCGAGTGACTGTGTAGAGGAGAAAAATGTGCCGGATTCTGGAAAGAATGATCCCTTTTCTTTTCTGTGAAAAGAAAAAATACACACAACAAAATTCAGAGAGACAATAAGTCTTCAGCAGCCTGTGACTAGGAGGCCAGCCATTGTTAAGGCCGAATGCTCAGGGCCACAGCCTGAAAAGGGATGCTGCTTCCTCACTTCCTGGGCAATTCGCTGGCAACTGCATTGTCTCTGAGAAAACAAAGGCCAGAGCAGGGAAGGGCGGAGCCTGGCTCCCACCTGGGAGGGGTTTTCAGGAGACAGGAACCTGCCCCCCTGGCACTGACAGGGGGGCTGCACCAGCAAATGCAGGAGGCGTCTCTGCCCTCCTGTGACTCCACAGGCTTTGGATGACCTCCCTTCTTTTAAAAGCAAAGTGTCCTCCCAGGAGTTCACCCTAATGCAATCATATACTTGATCGTGGGGTTCTGTGCCAAAAGGGTGGGGAGTAGGGAGGCATGTGTTGCAGGAGCCACCTTGAATTCTGGCTCATGCCCTGCCGCAGTTGATTTGTCCACTGCCCTGCCTCAAACCATCCATTGCCACCTGGCAGCTCTCAGAATAAATCCTAAAGCACTTTGAGGGGCTCACAGGTGCTTCTGACCCAGCCCTATCTCCAATCACTCCCTTCTTGGATGATATGCACCAGGAATCAGGAACAGCCTACAGTTTTATGAGCACATCTTAAATTCCTGTGCCCCAGGACATGTCATTCAGTTCTGTGACTGCCCTTCCTAGACATCTTTCCCAACTCCTCATTCCGACCACTCGGAGGAGAACAAGTCACTTCCTGCTCCCTGGGTCTTTCCCCGTTTCCCATAACCCAGCACCATGATTTCTCCTGTGCATCTCTATCTTCACCTCAGACTGTCAAGTCCCCAAGGTAGGGAGCTGGACCAATTCCACCCTTGTATCCCCAATATCAAGAAGAGTCCTGGCCCTAGAAATGCTTTCCAATTTGAATTGAGAACTGTTTGACTATTGAATGCGCTAATGTACAACATTTTGATTGATTGATTTTTTGGGGTGCACACATAAGTAGTTAAAATTTATGTATTCAGAAACTATAAATTCACCATTTCCTATTTCTCAAATGATGAAGTGTTTAATGATGAAATGTTTGTAAAACTTAATGAAAATATAACACATTGTAAAGAAATGCTGAATAAAGAGGAAATATTTTTCATTTTAAAGATATCATTTATTAATTTCCTTAAACATACATCTGCTCAAATCAATGGCTCACTTTCACCAAATAGCTTGTTAGAAGCAGGAGACTGCAATTTGATGTCACATCATGGGGTGGAAAGAATTAGACTTACGTTACTAGTGGTATACACTCTCCCACAGATAAAGACAGGCAAATCCTAATCAAACATGACAGAGTATACCTGTGTATATATAGCTGTATTTATATATTTGTTTATTGATTTGAATTATAATCTTCTAATTCTATTACACCCTAATGTAGCTGAGAAAAGTTAGACTTCTTAGGAAACCTAAATATGAACCTCCATGAAATTCTGATGTCAAAAATATATTTTGCCCCAAATATTTTATATAATAAAGTTTTTAAATTAAATTTATTGCGGCGGCACTGGCTAATAAAATTGTAGAGAATTCAAGTGCATGATTCTATGATACATGATCTGTATAGTGCACTGCATTGTGCTCTTACCACCCAAAGACAAATCATCTTTCATCACCATACATTTGCCCCCTTTGCCCTTTCCTGCTCTCTCACCCCCTTCCCTCTGGGAACCGCCACGCTGTTGCCTGTGTGTGAGTTTCAATTTTATACTCCATATACGTACAGTGGAATATACTACTCAGCCATAAGACGAAATGCTGCCGTTTGCCACAACATAGATGGACCTTGAGAATAGTATGCTAAGAAAAGTGAGTCAGATGATTTCCCTCATATGTGGGTAATCAACTTTATTTTGTGTGTGAAGCAAAATAAATATATTGTCAGAGAGGCAAGGTCTTAGAACAAAAATAAACTTCAACCTAATCAACGCCCAAAGAACCTCAGATTCTAAACAAAATCAGCTGATTAAATCAGAATTCACAGGCGATGAAGGAACTTACAAACCCTTTATTATTAAAAAATACACCAGAGCCCACTGATAATTTATTAATATGATTATGGAATTTAATAAACATGTAAAATGAATTTGGGAAGAGTTGTTATGCAAGTTAAAACAATTTCTCATTAACTGGCATTTCTCTCTCTCTCCCCACTCGTCAGAGGCAGGGACCCACCACCCCTATCCAACCACTCATCACATCTTGCTTATACTAGGCCCTATTCATCCTTCTTATCTGTAAACTGGTTCCCAGCCCCACTGTCATCTCACCTGGCCACATGTGTCTTTGGTGAATGTCTACAACTTCCCCACAGGTGTCCCTGCTTGACACCTATCCAGCCCCCACTCTCTGTGGCCTAATTACTTTTTCAAAGCAAATCTATAACTTTTTCCTGTAAACCATTCAGTGGCTTCACCTCACCCTTGGATAAATGTCCACATTCTTGCAGGATCAACACCACCTTGCCCCCTAGTCCTGCCTTCATTCACTCACTCATTCATTCCTGTATCTGCTCACCTTTTGATGAACTCAACCAGTATGTATGCAATATGGCTGGGTCCCCAGAAACAACATCAGGCATCAAGACTCATGTGAGAAAAGTCTAAAACAAAGCTCTTGCCCTTGACAATTATAAAGTCTCATGAGAGGCCCAGATCTGCAGGGACGAACGTGGTTAATACTTTCATAAATGCTCTAATGCATGTCTGTTCATTTGGCCATGGAAGGGTGAGAGAGGGTAGTTCAGGAAGTTTGTTCTGCAGAGACTCAACGGCCAAGGGCTGAGGGGGCAAGGAACTCCGTGTGTTTGGAGGAACCCTGTGTGTTTGGAGAGGAAGGCAACGGGGTGAACCTGAGAAGCAGGTTCGCACAGGACTGAGTAAGATACGAGACACCATGCTGGGAGTGTGGACCTTTTCTTGTCGTCAATAGTTATCCGACAGAAGTTTGTAGTCAGGGGAACCAACATAGTCAATTTACTTTTGAGCCACCCACCGTTTTAAGGTCCTTTTTGTCACTCACTTGCTAAAAACCCTTTGGTAAGACTGAACTTTGTCTCCTACTGACATTATTTAGGAGTTAACCTCTGCTGACTTTCAACAGATTTTGAAGCTGCAGGCCACAAAATTAGGGAGGGATGAAATAGTCCAAGGATGGTTAGAAGAAACCGGGACAGAAGATGTCGCAGAGTCACCCTGTCATTAGATTCTGTACAAGGTGATCAGGAGGGTCCAGTGGAAATCCAAGCCCCGAGTTAGAGCTGGAAAGAGATTTCGGTGCTTGTGTCTACAGCGACTGTGACTGCATGCCTTGATTGACCTAACATGTCACTGGCTAGTGCTACTTCAGTGGCGAAGAGAGGACAGTGCCCCAGTGTTTGATAACTGATCTAATAGCGAGTCAGACATTCCTCTGTTGCCGTGGGTTCATTATGCTCTATCACCTTAATAATGTCCTCGTCCTCTGCTTATTCAGCCATGGCCTGGTTCTCTGACTTGAATTGTTTGGGACAGCCAGGTCTCTCCTGAGTGACTTGTCAAGTTATATTATGGTACCTGACCTACTTTGTACAGGTCTCAGGCTGCAGTGCAAGCAGCACAGCCCTATACATATCCCTTGGACCTCTGGCTGGAGACAGTGTAGGTGCCGAACACCAGAAGGGACCTTCAAGATCAGCTATCTCAACTCTACCCTTGCCCCTCCTTCTGTGCACAACCCTCAGCTGCCCTGTCAATGAAGAGTGGCCTGCTGGCCAGCACTCATGCTTTCCTGATCATGAACAGTTTCCATTGATTCACTCAACAAATAGATATCGGTCCCTGGTTCCATGCCGAACCTTGCCTAAAGCATTGGCTGTTATAACAGGGTAAGAGAGACATTGTCTCCACCAGTCCAAGCAAGACTCCAGGTACAAAGTAGTTAATCACCTGACTGTGTTATCAGAGCTTTAAAGGGGAAATATGGAACATTATGACAGCATGGACAGAGAGACTCCACCTACCCTGGGGTGTTAGGACACGTTTTCTTGGGAGGAGTGGAGGGATACGTTGGGCTTGACGAATGGGCAGAGGGGATGGGGTGCCCAGCAAGGAAAACTGAACTTCAAATTCAGAGTGAATGAGGAAAATTTGGAAGGCCAGCATGCTCAGATGGGAATGCAGAAGGTGGTACGGTCTGGGTCCTATGGACCCTATGGGTCATATTAAGAACCTTGGTCTTTGTCCTTAGAACAATGAGACTTGTTTAAGCAAAAGGATGATGCGATCAGATTGGCCTCTGACATATATTTTTTCAACTGAAGAGCAAACAATTCATATCTAATTGTCAAGATATGCAATTTTTTTCATTGTATTTCACAGAACACCACAACATTTGGGGCCACGCACTACTATGTCTGAATCTAAACTTGGTCTCTTACAAGGTGGATGATCTAAGGCAAGTTTCCTGTAAATTCAGAGCCCCATTTTTCTTCCTCATCAACCCACCAATTTACCTCGATCTGAGAGTAGCCATTCAGGATAGGTCAGAACTTACGCAGGGGGGTTTTCCAGAGCTCCCCTAGGGAACTTCATCCGGATTCGACCACAGGTAACTCCTGATCACCTACTGTGCACCAAGCTCCAGGGACTGGAAACTAAACAACACAGCATGGGAGGCCCACGTTTGGCCTGGGTTGGCGGGGAGCACAAGAGAGGAAGCAGACGCCCATGGTCACTTACAGTTCTGGCTGGGAGACAGAGCTGGTCTGGGTAAAGGAGCTGTGTGTCTAACTCAAGGACAAAGTGTCAGCGTGCCCAGGTTCAAAGTGCAGGTAGTTTACCCTCAGTGTTAACTTCCCCAGCCCATGAGGTCTCTGCCTTGCCTGTCTAGACCTCTAGGTCTCAGTTCTGGCATTGCTCCGTCTGTGTGGCCCTCTGAGAATCCTGACATGGGGTTAAAGACCGGGATTCCCCACTCTCCCAGGAGGGCGGACTCGCTGGCTCAGGCACATCCCAGGGACTGGCCTCTGGCTCCCTCAGCAGACACTGGTCACAGAGGGCAGAGACAGGGCTGATTTTGTTGCCATCATTTCCTTCCTGCAGAGCAAAGTGAGAGCCATTTTTATGCATGTGTAACAGATATGTGATGATATTTAAGGGAGAAGGGTGAATGGTACAGGCGATGCTTGTGACGAT
The DNA here is from genome assembly GCA_007922815.1 of Macrotus californicus. Classification (NCBI taxonomy): domain Eukaryota; kingdom Metazoa; phylum Chordata; class Mammalia; order Chiroptera; family Phyllostomidae; genus Macrotus; species Macrotus californicus. The sequence continues at coordinate 11,513 of VMDR010004447.1, read as the reverse complement.
GTACTGTTATCGCTGTCTAGAATAAAACTTAAAATAACTCTAGTTAATAAGAGAGTCTTGAATGAGCTTCAATCAAATTAGTTGATTTGCTTGTTAAATTAATATTTACTGATTGAGGTTTGCACCTAGGAAATATGCTATGGGAATATAAAAGTAGGTCATCTGGGCCAGGACGGTGGGATGGAGTGGGTGCAGAGAATGGGGTGCAGAGAATGCAAGGGAGGGAGCACGTCCTGTAGGTAGTCATCCTGCAATCAAGTCCATTAGTGCTGACAGAGACGATGTAGTGAGGTTTTTTAAAGAGAACAATCCACAAAATTTCTATTACAGTGTGAAATAGTAAGCAGTCCATTGTACATATAATCCTTTTGCAAGACAAGTACCCTGCAGGGCTAACAGGCTACAAAGTTCCTGCAAATGGGAACTTTGGGAAAGAACAGACGCCCACGTCATATTGGGTGTTGGCTACAAACGCAGGTTCCACGGCTCCACCAATGAAGTTTCTTGCACAGAATATCTGAGACAGGCCCCAGGACAGGCATCCAGCTGGTCGTGGAACACACTTGTGGAAGCACAGCCTTAAAGACTGAAGGCAAACTTCCTCATTGTGCAAAAGAGGAAAATAAGGAGTAGGTGTTGGCTGCTGCAACAACAATACTATAGGCTGGGTGGATTTCTCACAGTCCTGAGGGCTAGAAGGCCCAGATCAGGGTGCCATCAAGGTTGGGTCCTGGCGAAGGCCCCTTGCCTGGGAGCAGGCTGCAGACTTTCCCCCAGATCCTCACAGGGCGGAGAGCAGAGAGGGGAAGCTCGCTCTCTGGTGACTCTTACAAGGGCACTGATCCTATCATGGGGCCCCACCCTTGTGGCCCCTTCTAGTCCCAGTCACCTCCACCAGGCCCTGGTTCCTAACACCAGCTCATTAGAGGAAGGGCTGCAACGTAGGAATGTCAGGGAGACGGGAACATTCAGCCCATAACAGGTTCTTTGTGTACCTTTCTGGAGTTCCTGGTGATGCCTGCTGGCACAGCTGGGGCTCTAAGCTAAGGCTTCCAGCTCAAAGCCACGTTCTCTCTCCAGCAGAGCGGTTTGTTCTGTGATCTGGTTGGTCTTTCTCTATGAACCAGATGGAGGGGATATGACTTCGGAGAAACGAACAAATACAGAGTGGGAAAAAGTAGGTTTACAGTTGTAAGTATGCAAACACAGGGTTTTATCTTGCATTATTTATTAATTAGTGTGTTATTTTCTATGCGAACAACGGCAAACCTGCTTTTGCTCCGCCCTGTATATATTTAACAAAGTGCCACATGGAAAAAATGGACCTGCCTTCCATGATCCCCAAAGAAAATGCTCTAGAAAAACGATCCCCTAATGCTGCTATTCACTCATGCCTACATTCAAAACTCCCTGGTCCCCATTCCCTTGTGGCAGTGATCTGTGCACACAGAGAGATTTGTGAATAATTTAGAGGCGGAGGCTGAGAGGTAAACCAGCAGCGTGAAATCTGTACACAGAATGCTGAAAAGCACAGCTTCTGCGAGGAGAAAATCTGGAGACACCCAATCATATTGTGTTCTCGGTGGTGGGGAGGCAGCCCGTGCAAATCACAGGCAGGAGAGGGCATTGAAGATTTACAAGGGAGTCCCTGGCCATTTCGCTCCAAAGGCAAAACATAATTTCTACTGAATTACAAGTCCTCAGCATCCATGAATTGGGCCAAATGTCCATTTGAGAGCAATAGTCCTCACCTTGAAAAAGAGCTTGGGGTGGGGAGACACTGTCAGCCAGCCCGTTACTGATATTGGAGTCGGTCAGTTGAGGCGGAATTTGTGTTTAAATGTGTTGTGTGGCTTTATGGGTCTGCGTATCCCGAGCCCCCTCTGCATACCTCTTAAAAGGCAGGAGTGGTTGAGTTCCACTTTTTGTTATTCACCACTTTCGAACCAAGCCATTTTTTTTACGTGCTCAGCTTTATGCTGAGGACTTTATTTACATTTGCTTATTTAACCCTCCAATGTGTCAAGACTGGTCCAGCTGTTTGACACTTCACAGAAATCTAGGCTGGGGACGGATGGTGCTTCCCTAGCCTCACTGGCTAGCACATGTCAGCGTCCGAATTCCAGCCCAGGTCCGAGGACACGCAGAGATGCTGCCCAGCGTTTGTGTTCGTCTTCTCAGCCCCAATTACTCTGGGTTCCCTGGTTTGCCACATGAGACTTGGGGACTGATTTTGGCCTTTTGTATCTTCTGAGCCCTTTCAACTCTCACCTGGGCACATATGTGGACCTTGGCTTCCTCCTCAGCCTTAGGCCCAGCACTCAGCATCTCCCAGCTGCAGGTAGGAGACCCTCTTCCCTCCAGACCCAGGGCATGTCCTTGCCACCTTTCTGACCCTAGCTAGGTATCTGCTGGGATGGGGGGGCGTGTGCATAGGGGTGTCATGAAAAAATGAAGAGCTCAAGTGAATCAGTGAGAGTCTGAATGGTGGTAAGTTCCAGGACGTAAACGTGTGTTAGCTGAGGTAGGAGAGAAAGGTTACATGTTCATTTATGCTCTTCCCCAACTACTGCAAAGATGTGGGGCATAAAAGACCCACTGACTGTGGTCAAGTCACTGCAAATGTCAAGGTAACGACCCTCCCCAAGCATAGAACATACAGAACATGGAAGCCCACCAAGTGGACGGTGGGGGGCCTGGACTTCATGGTCACAGAAAGCAAGATGACAGAGTATTTTACAGGCAGGCAAGAGCAGATGCCACAGAGTAAGATGGATAGATAGATATTGAGATATATTCCATAAGTTAGAGATGTGGAAAGAAGCTACCACATATTTCGCCTCTATCTCCTGAATATAGTAGAATATAGGCAAAAAGTACTTCCAGATTATGTGCAGTAATAATACAACTTAAAAGATAGCATTTAAAAGAATGTCACTAAATGGTTCTTCTCTCACTGGCAAATAATAACAACAACAGCAATAACAATAAAACCAGATACAATGACTTGAATATCTCTATAAGCCCAAGATTGCGTTGACGGCTTTGCATACATGATCTCATTTAATCTCACAACCCTGCCAAACAGACGTTGGCTGGATCCCTTTCATTTGTCTCCTGGACAAGCACCTACACTACAGTTCCCAGGATTCCCTGCAGTAAAGCTGGGCCATGAGATTAGTATTTGGCCATTGGAATACGGCTGAGAGGGATGCGCACCACTTCCAGGCCTATCCTCTAAAACCAGCATTGTGATCCCCTGTGTTCTCGTGCCTTGCACTCTGGCTGGCCAGATGGAGGGGATCCAGACAGAAAGGCAGAGCATCAGAAGGAGGAAGCTTGGGTCACTGAACCACTCTGTGGAGCAGAACTTCCTGCTCTGCTCTCCGCCATTGGACTACAACATGAGTCAGAAATAAAGTGCATTTTATTAAGCTGATGATATCTGGGGCTTGTGGCATACTAGTTGCTGGTACCATCACTTCCCTGAATACACAGTGCAGTTAACCTAATTTCTCCAGTAAGGGAACCGATTTGCGGAAAGCATTCCAGCAGTCATTGACGAACCTCCGCAGATAGGCTCCATGCCGCGCGCACCCCGGCACATGGGCTGTACCACCCTACGTACTGGCCACCTTCATGTTTCAGACAAAATGACAGCATCGTGCGCTGGGAAAACAAACTGCGTGGCCCCATCTGGGCTCCTCCTGGAGTTCTCAGGGGCACAAGGGGAAGGAACTGAGGTAAGGGATGCTGGATTCCTATTGGCCAAGAATTATTTCTAGCCATTCTGGGACCAGAATCTCCTTTCTCAGGCTCCTGGGCCAGGTAGAGCATGGGTGTGAGTCTCAGCTGGATGACCGCCACAAAGCATTCCAGTGGTCTCGGACGTGGCCCAGGCAAAGTCAGATGCCTGGCAGGGAGGTGTCACTCGGAACCACACAGGCCAATTTCTTGGAAGGACAAACTGTTGTTATACCACAGTCGGAAAAGGTTGTTTGTATATTCAACACTGGTGTGTGTGTGTGTGTGTGTGTGTGTGTGTGTGTGTGTGCATCTAAGGGCATACATATTTGATACATATGCAAATATCACAGAGTGTATGCAGGTAGCTGTATACATATTCAATAAATATGCAAATATTGAAATGTATGTCTCTCTTTGTGTATGTGTATGCATATATGCACACACACATATAAAATCAGCCTGGCCCATAGGCACCACTATGCAATTATATATGAGAATATATAAATGTGCATGTACATGTATGTGTGCAAACATGTCCATGTCAGTTTGAGCATGTACGCACACACACCTACAGAGTGGGGTGGGCAAAAGAAGGTCTACAGTTGTGAATACACAAAACACAGAGTTTATTATTGTGTTATTATTATTAATCATTATTCATTATTTTCTATATGAACAAGTATAAACTGCTTTTGCCCCACTATATATATATGTAAATATATATATAAAATGTATAGCCATGCTGCTTAATACACACAGATGCAAATATGTAAAAGGATGTATATCCACATCTCTTTATGCCCTTGTGTGACTACGTGTATCTATAAACAAATACACCCAAGGTATCGAAAGCTCTTCCAAGCAAATAGAAACACATCTTGTTTCTCTCAGTTTTGAGAGCCACCAAAAATCCACATGAAAGTAGAGATTGGGGAATTCAAATAAACACAAATGTGCTGTTAATGCAGCTGCTGGTGTGAGAATTATTTAAAAACTCAGTGACTCAACGGTGGCTCCCCTTAATTTGGGGCAGAACCAGGCGAGGGGATTTCTGTGGCCACCAGGAATGTTGGGCCGCACTCGGCCGGCCAGCACCCCCCTGACCACCCAAGTCTGCCCGCTGTGCAGCTGATAGATATGTTTTGACAAGTTCAGTTAAGTACAAAGCCGGCCGCTGGGGCAACATGTGGAGTTGATAGAGAGAGAGGCAGAAAGGCAGATCGCAGTGTGAGGCCTGCTGATGTTGACAGAATTTGCCGGAACAAAATGAGTCCGTGCTCCCCATCAGCTATTACCAAATTTCAGGAAGGTCTTTGGCACCCACGATGCTTAGGAGGGCAAGCCTCTCCTCGGGTTCCTATTTCTGGCTCCCGATTGCCAGCAAATGAAGGATTTCTCAGAACTCTAATTGGTTTTCTCTATTTATGCTGAGTGGCCGGTGATGCCAAGGAAAGGAGGCGTGGAGTGGCTGAAGCCATTACCCGAGGTGCCGGTTTCCTCCTGGCCCATCTCCTAGAGCCCCTCCCGGTACCTGTTTTTAGGAGCTTCCTGGGGGAGGGGACTTGGCAGGCACACCTGGACTGAGGATGCGTGCCTCTCTCGGCATCTTGAGTGTATCACCGTCACCCTCCAGAGCCCTCCTAAACAAGGTCTGGCAATGGCAAAAACAAACACTATTTTACAACATCCTTGGATGCACTTCCAAAATGCAAAAGCAATTAATCAGTAGTCTCCCTGAGACTCTGCTCAATGTGGCTGCTGCCTTTGACACAGAGCTTGGCTTTGATGGGAGTCTAGACGCGTGTGAGAGAGAGCCCAAAAAGTGGTAATGGGCTTCAATTATTTATTTGTTTAGAAGACTGGGGAGTAGAATGTGAGCTGTAAGCACACAGATAATCCATCTAAAGCCCTCCCAGCAGTGAGGTCCTTTGCTCCCTGCCTGAGCACTCTGCTTGGAAATGGATGGGTAGTTTCACCAGGTCTGGCACAGAGCCAAAGGTTCCCTGTGTGTGTGCGCATATTTAAGCAAGCTAGATTTGGGGTATCTGAATATCTTTGAGGCTTGATAAAGACTGCTGTTTCTAATTACTCAACATGCAGCCTGTGCTGCTAGTTTTTAATGGATAGGATTTCTGTGTGCTGGAACTTTCTGTCATTTCACAGAAAATCAAGAGTGTACGTTCTCTAAGAGAAACTGTCATTTAGTAATGTCTGCTCAAGATATGGTGTAATCATTTTAATAATTGATTGTAGGAAAGGAAGTCTCTTGTAGCCCAAGTTATTCTCAGTCTTGACCTTTGTCCTCTGCCGTTTATTATCCATGTGGAAATATCTTGATGGATCCATCATCCCAGGAGATTTTCAACAGCGGACACCCTGGCCTTTATAATCCACAGGCTGACAATTTAAGCTCCCTTGAAAATACTGATGAGCGGAGGAAAATGAAAGTGTCCAACTCCACACAGGATTTCTTTAAAAAAAATAAAATTCATTCAGATATAATAGTGGGTCTACGGACGGCTATACCACCCTGAAGGCACCCCATCTGGTGAGATATAATAGTGGGATATCTTGACCCAAGTGTGCATGGGTCTTTATAACTGTATTCCTTTCTCCCGAGCCCCCTTTTACGTGTGTGTGTGTGTCTCTCAAGGTTCTGTGCAAGAGCTGCCTTTCCCTCTAATCCTATCTAATGTCTTGCGCTGGACACGGTCTCTTCCTTCCTGGGTTTCCCTCCATACTTGATCTGTGGTCATCTTCTCTTATTACTTGTTTACGTTTCTTAACATTTGCTCTGAACTGTAAATACTTCTGGGTTTTGCTGATTTTATTGTTAGGGCATTAGACTTAGTCCATACTAGTTGTTTAACAAATATTTGTTGAATGGATGGGATGGATGGTTGGATAAATGGATACAAACTTTTATATGTTGTCATTCTACATAGATACAAAAATCCCAGAAGAGCAACCAGATCGGATATGAATTTTGGTATCTGTCTGTATTGGGTTAAATGATGCCTCCTCAGAAGTCATGGACAGCTGGGACCTCACAATGTGGCCTTCTTTGGAAATGGGGTCTCTGCATATGTCATTAGTTAAAATGAGGTCATACTAGATTAGGGTGGGCCCTACATTCCAATATTACTATTGTCCTTACAAAAAGAGAAACAGACGGACACACAAGAAGAAGGCCATCTGAAGATAGAGACAGAGACTGGAGCCAAGGGACTTCAAGGATGGCCAGCAACCACCAGAAGCAAGGAGGAGGTCAGAAAAGACCCTCCCTTAGAGCCTTCAGGGGGAGCATGGCTCTGCCAAGACCTTGACCTCAGACTTCTAGACCCCATGAGTAGGAGGGAATAAATTTCTGCTGTTTCTCAGCCACCAAGTTTGTGATGCTTTGTCACAGCATCCCCAGGAAATGAGCATACCCTCCAAGAACCTATCTTGCTGAGAGGAGACTATGTCTAGCTGGACTTTTAACAAGGACCCAAAACTGGAGGGGATACCCCCTGGCAGGGAAGCCTGGGGAGTCGTGGAGCTTGGCGGTACCCCAAACAGCTGATCTCCCAAGCACAGGAAGGAAGGAAGGAAGGGCAGGGGGAAGGGCAATAAACATAACAGGGAGATAATTTGAACTGTAAGCACATAGATGATACATCTATGGAGGAGATAGGCTTGGGGTCCAAGTTAAGGTCTCAAGAGACAAGATGAGGACTACAGCAATAGGCTGTGGTCATGCTAGCCAAGTTCCATGGGCCAGGGATAGACAGGAGGGGTCCCATGAATGCCTTGGGCAACCTCAGGGTTTGACTCTTGCTGTAGTTATTGGCTGTGCATAAGACATGGGTGGAGTACCCTTGCTTAATGGGCCAAAGATGAGGTAGAGAGAATCCTAAAATTGCCTAAAACTCAAATTCCTCCTTGGCATTTTCCTTTCTAAGTATTTGGCGATCCCTGGTTTTTTCCCTGTTATACTTACTTTCAAATAAAACCTCAATCAAGGCTACAATTTAAGTCCTCCCAAATAATCCTTAAGTGATGTACAATTTGTGAAAATGCCATCCTGGGATTCACATTTCTTTGATTTGAAAGTTCTGAGCAACATGAATAAGACATTAAAGCGCAGTGACCACAAAGCCCCGCTAATTCAAATTATCTGGAGGGCCTTCTAACTGAATGGCAAGAGATTGAATCTAGAAAACATTTTTAAAGAAATCCCTTTTTATTTTCTTCAAGGACAAACACTAACCAGAAGTAGGCTAGCCCACAGTTAAGTAGCAGCCCTCCAAGGATGAGGTTTAATGAATAGATAAGAATGGTTCGTAATTAGTCCATCATTTGTTTGTACGGCAAAGGGTGCTTGGGAAGTGTTCGAGGATGCTTGAAAACAGTGTGTGCTCTTAAGCAGTTGGAATATTTCCCCAGAAATTTGTTTATACAACTAATTTGTTTAGTGAAGCCATTGCTTCAGCCTCCAGTCTACTTATCCCAATTTTCACATGAGAGGCTGGCGTGGAAATGCGGTCTCCCGTGGTTCATAAATCAGCATGAGAAGACACAGATCATAGGTGCTCCAGGGAGGAGCGAGTGCTTCTCTTTGGCCAAGAAATGGCCAAGGATGGGGACGTTGGCCTTTCACAGATACTGTGTCTCTCGTGAGTCCACCATCACATGTCACGTCGGCTCTCGTCAATCACAGACAACACTTCTTCAGTCTTCATGATCCAAAACTCAACAACCTCTCCAAAGGTGAATGCACTGTTGCTTTTATCTTGTGAATAAAACAATGGTAAATTAAAGTGAGAAGACTTGATCTGGAGTTGGCAGAGCTGCATGCCCTCCGGAGGCTCTAGGACAGGGGCCTGAAGGCTGCTGGCACTCCTCAACAGGTGGCCACATGACTACAGCCTATGCTTCCCTGGTCCTACTGCCACCTCCTCCTCCATCTCCAACCTTCTGTCTTTCTCTTGTAAGGACATTTGTGATGATTTAAGGGCCATCTATTGTAGATGATCCTGGATAACCTCTTTATCTCAAAATACTTAATCATATTTGTAAAGACCCTTTTTCCAAATAAGGTCACATGCACAGGTTCCAGGAATTAGGACAAGGGCACAGTTGGGAGGCCACCATTCAGCCCACTACAGTCCCAAACAGATTCAGTCTTAGAAAGTAACACCTTAAGCTCTCACCAACAGCCCTGGAAAGACATTCCATCCCATCTCTCCCTGTGGCCAGGAGCCATCCTTGATGGAATGCTCAGGAGGTCCCTGGAGCCAGCCTGGTCCCTGGCCTCATGATCCTGAATCAGGACCACCCAGGGCTTCCTGGCTGCTCTACCCCCACCAGAGGGCTTCCAGGGTTCCCACAAGACTATGCCGCAGCATAACCCTGACCCTCCAAGACTCACAATGGCTTCAGCTAGGTCTCAGCATCTGTCAGTATTTCCAGCACCCGGATGACCTAAGAAATCCCATATGCATATATGGGACTATTTGATATACAATCTAGCACACAGAGAGAGAAGGGTTGATTTATTAAAAATTACATCCGCCACAGTTAGCCCCATGCCCAGCACAGGGTGTATTGATGAAATTTCTGGAGGGTATCTGAGGGCACCTGACATTCCAGCAATGCAGATAGTTCAGCTCTTCCCATGTGGCCACTGTACCTCAGGTGTGCCCTTCATGCCAGGGTGACCAGCGTCACACTGCTCACTTCTCCACATACTGAATATAGGGGACCCAGGAAACAGGGCTCACTGAAAAAGCTCCTGACAGACCTTCAACTAAGCTGTACACACTGAACAAGTGAGTTAAGGCTTCTCAGCCAGTAAGCTCACCCGTGAAACTGTTTCATTCCAGAAAACAGGCAAATGGTAACCAGGTATTAGGGCTTCTGAGGGCTGATTGTGAATTAAGCATTTAGTATAATTCATTAGCATTCAAAATTGATATGAACTCTAATCATTGACTATTCATTTATCATCATAAAAATTGACTTTTTAAAATGTATTTTACAAAAAATAATGTGTACTGATATTTAATATAAAGTGCTCATTCATTTAAAAATTTAAGTGACCTTGAACAAATCACTTACCTTCTTGAGTTTCAGTTTTCTAATCTGACAAATAAGATAATTTGACTAGATCAGTAGTTGTTACTCACTACAATGACAAATTGTCCACCCAGAATGCATTGTGCCTCTATTTAAATATACATCTTGTACCTTGTAAGGATCTCATTATAATCCTCGTACATCTTCTATGAATCTCATTGATCTAATCTTTGAGGAAGATGGATATTCCGAAGCCTTAAGGACTGGGACAGTTAGCAAGTTATTTCCCAAGCAGCATCTTCCAGAGGGATGATGCTATGACTCACTTCTTCAATGACTGTAGATCCTTCAGCCAAAATTGGATTCTCAATCCACTAAACAATTTAGTAAGTGTAACTCCAAGTGTAATCTGTTAAGCTGAAAATGAACTTGTTAAAGAATGGACTACATGGGAAAATGTAATATTGAAAATGATCCATCAGTGAAGAGGTTTCTCATATCTGAGTTATGCAACAGTTTCTCCATAGGAAGCCTGAAAGAGGAGATCAATACCCTTGTGCATTAACACGCTAATTTCTATGTGTTCTGACTTTTGATGTTAGTCTCAGAGTAGTTCCCATGTTTTATATGATACAGAAATGCTCACTTACAGTGACTCTATCCAATGTGTCCTTAGGGATTTTTCATATTTCAAAACTAAATGAATAAATGAGTGACTGGACGGATAAATAAATTGTAGCAATTATTGGTAACACCCACTCACACCTGTAGAGTGTACAAAGAACTCACTCATGCATTACCTCACAAGAAGTTCCTAAAGACAGTGTGGAGTATACAAGACCCTGGAGAGGATCAGAAACCCCCCCAGGTGTAGTCGCCCAGGTGGGAATCAGAAGAGGTGGGAAGCGCAAGACATCAACCAGAAGCTCCTGACTTCTAGATCTGTGTTATTTCTATTTATACCTTATGATTTATGATTTATGATTCACTTAATGATTGATGATGGTCAATTTAATTTATTTGAAGTCTTGATACAATTTTACACACGTAAACTTTTTTAAAAGTTAAACTTTGTATTAAATGTAGCCACAAAAACAAACCGATTTTTATCATGTTTTTCATCCCATAATCAGCTCCCCAGAACAACCTCTTTCAACTTTTTAATCTGTCCTTGCTGGCAGTGATGCCTCCATATTTCTAAACAACATGCTCATCTTGCTGCCGTTTCTTGAAATGTTTTTCAGTTTTTTGACATTATCTCTCTTATTCTCTCTTTTCTATGCACACTTCTGTTCTTGATATTTTCAAAATATTATTATACCATAATTTGGGGTTAATTTAATATTTGCTGTTTCTATTATGACTACAATGTTCACAGCTGAGCCACTTTGAATTCTAAGATTATATTTTCATACAGCTTTTTGTTGAGTATAATAACCACTTACGTATATTTTTACTATTTTCTCTTCTTTAAGCACCCACCACCAATTCAGTCCCCAGCTTCCTGACAAAACTATGAAACTCCCCTCCGTATGGTCACAGCCAGAAGGAAATACATCAGCTCTGTCTCTGAGTCACTTTCTCTGGGTCTCTTATTGTCCTCCTTCAAACGGGACTGATTCCATTCGAACACTGCTTCACACCTCTCCACCCGGAGCCTCCATCACCAACATGCTGGGGAATTTCTTTACCTCTCTCTTACGTTA
>VMDR010004446.1:0-60049 GCA_007922815.1 Macrotus californicus | reverse complement strand
AGTCCTTTTACAACTTTTGACATTCCTAAAGTTGGGGTCTCTTTTCAATATACATGATTGCCTTCACTCTAAGTCATGTATCGCTTTCCTTTTATTTAAGGAAAATTTGCTTATTTAAAAATTATCTTCCTTTTGTACTTCTTTTTAAAAAATATTCTTTTGTGTAACACAAGCATGGTTAAATCTATTATTCAGAATAATGGTAAGGAGGACAGTTAAGAACTGCCAGTTTAAACTTGTGGAGAGGTGTTAATTTTTGTCAATTATTGAATATGGGCCGTTTGGTTACATTCAGGTTCTTAATAAAAAGAAATATCAGCCCTGGCTGGTGTGGCTCAGTGGATTGAGTGCTGGCCTGCAAACCAAAGCATTGCCAGTTCAATTCCCAGTCAAGGCACATGCCTACGTTGCGGGCCAGGTCCCCAGTAGGGGCACATGAGAAGCAACCACACATTGATATTTCTCTCCCTCTCTTCCTCCCTCCCTTCTCTTCTTTCTAAAAATAAATAAATAAAATCTTTAAAAAAGAAAAGAAATAAAAAAGAAATATGAGGTAGTATACTAGCCAAACACAGAAGGGAAAGGGGGAATGCAAATGACCTGACCGTAGAGGTTGACAGAAACCTTGAAAAGTGGTCATGGCTTCCCAACATCCAGGTCACAAGGGCTTCACCATAAGTCACATCAGTGGTTTTGTAACTGTGCTCTGTGAAGCCTTCGGTTCCACAGAGATATCTTTGGGGACGTTATTAGGTTGCATAGAATGAAACCAGGGCTCCGGGGCACCTCCACTTTTACTGGTTGTATATATTAGGAATCCAAAAAAATGTTCATTTGGAAGGAAAACTCTGTTGCTTAAAAAAAAAAAGAAATGTGGAAAGGCACTGAATAATAGAGATCTCATTATCAGAAGGGAAGAAAATAGTAGCTCCTTCAGGGAAATGAAGCTTAACTTCTTATCCCCTTAAAAAAAAAAACTTATCTCAACATACAGAAAAATATAGGTACCTGTATAGGTGTGACTCAGATTTAACAAATGTTAATATTTTGTCACATATATTTTACATTTTAAAAAAGAAATAAAATACTATAGATAAGCCCCTGTGTACGCTTCCCACATGCCTTTTCCTCCCTGCCACACCTGGGATGACCATGACCCTGAAGCTGATGAGCATCTACCTAGCACTAGATTTATATTTTGATACAAATGCATGTACTCACCAGCTGTTTGTACATTTATTGTGCATTTTACTGTTTATATAAATGATGTCACACTATGCATATCCATTTTCAACATTACATTCTTTAAGATTTATCTACACTGATATTTTTAGCTTTAAGTCACTCTTTTTAATGGATCTATGGTATTTTGATACATGAACAGACCACATTTATTTATCCATTCTCCTGCTGATGGACATTTGGGGTCCAAATGATGGACATTTTTTCACTTCCACAAACAGTGCTGCATTGAATATCCTTGAGTAGCTCCTATGTTTGAAAGTCATTTTATACATGGGAGTTTATGAAGCAGCCCTACAGTTAGCCCACGTGGTGTCTTTGTACCATTTAGAATGAGGCTTCCGTTCCTGAAAACAGCTTGTATTTTCTGGAAACTGGTCACAAAGAACTAAAGAAATCTACAGTGACCTTATGACAAGGGTTTCCTCCAGAGTCCTGTAAAGTAAAACCTGCTTAGTCGTAAGTAGCAGTCCTGATGTAGGGGGTGCTGTAAGTGTGAGGACCCATAGCATATATAGAGTTTAGGTGAGTTAGTGTGCTTAACATGTTACCAACTGGAATCTAAATATAATATGTGTGCCCAGTATTTACATGAGGCTTTTCTAGCTAATGGTTCAGGCTGGCAGGGCCAAGTGAAGATGTGAGGACATGTGACCCATCAGTGTCCCCCTTGCCAGAACACTGCCCTCAAGCCCCTCCTGTGTACGCACGTGTATAATGCAGACTTCTGCTAGGCCTCATCTGCTAACTCAACTGCATGCTCCTAAGGAAGCGCAAACTGTGCCCTTGCTCTGGGAAGGGAAGTTGGACTTGTATTGAGCTGAGGTACCAAGCTGTGAGCCTCCCACTGGAGCTGGTGCTGCAAGTATCAATACATTGAAATGCGTTCATCTTAAGTTCCTTTGGTCCTCACCAGGTGGCTTTGCCTGGAGAGGAAAACAACTCCGCAACAGGCAGTGTACCCTCTACTGTTTGTGGGAGTTTCATAAGAGAGAGATTCTGCCCTGCTCTGGAAGTCTTGAAACCCTAATGTTTGCTTTGCAAAGCCCTTGTAATGAGATGTCACACAAGACAGTTTACCAGGGGATTCTCTCGGTGCCTATAGTTTCTTTCTTTTTGACCCTGTCACATGCAACATTTTAATCAATTATTTGGGTGTAGAGTTGAGGGAATGTGTTTCAAATTAGCAAATGACAAAAAGCTCATTAGGAGAGAACAAAAACACAGTTGCCGCTGCATTCTGGTGGTCCGTTCATTTTCATCACGTAGGTCTTAGCTTAAATTCCACCTTCTCACAGACGCTTTCGCTGAGGATCTGACGAACGTATGGCCTCCATTTCTGATCAGCTTTTACCATTTTTCTCTTAGCCTGTATTTTTAATCTTAGTTGCTTACCTTTATTTTCAGTTGTTAACCTTAGATGTTAACCTATATTTTTAACCATTGTTGTTTACTTATTTCCTGACACATCTCCAGACTAAAAGCTTGATGAGAGAAGGGACCACACTTCCCTGTTCCTTTCTGGAATCCCAGGATGTAGAATATTCCTGGCACATAATAGGAACTTACTAAATTCTTGTTGACTGAAAGAAAATCGTGGGAATCATTGAGGAATATTAGGTTAAAGAAGCAACCTGATTAGATTCCTGGTGTAGAAATGAAACTTCGAAGGAGTTGGGACTAGATGCCTGGTAGCCATTGTTGAATGTGATTCTGGAGGCCACCATGTCTGAGTAGTCACTTGAGAATTTGCCTTGCTTGCTCTCAGTGGCACATCTCCTGATTCTAAGATGTAAAGCATCACTGAAAGTTTATATCTGCACTATTACCTTCCATTCATGGCACCATTGAGTACCTATAGTACTATTAACAATTTAAATTGAACCCAGGAAAGAATGTCTAGGGTGAGCTCATAGAGGGATAACCCTATTCGTTTTTTTAAAAATTGTTAAAGAACTGTCAAGTAGAAGACTAAAAAGACTCATTTTGTGTTGTTGGAGAGGGCAGAACTCAGGCCAGTGGGGGCCCATTACATGAGAGCAAGTTTCAGCTCCACATAAGATAGAGCTCTCTAACAATTAGTGGGCCTGAGTCAGAGAATGAATGTCCTCAGGAGATCATTAGATACCTGTCAATAGATGGCGTGAAAGCAGATGCCAGATGCCCATCTGTCAAAGACACTGTTGGGAGAGTGTCTGCCCCACGTGGGAGGGTCATTCACAAGTATGGGCAACCACCTAATATATATTGAGTGCCCGCGGTGCTCTCGCTTCTGGGAGGGAATACAGAGATATATAAGGCACAGCTGCTGTCTGGACATGATCAGCTTCTAGTCCTAAATTCTGTGGATCTCAGGGAGTTTTAACCAAGGCTCTGATGTAATTCTCACAAATTCCATATTAGCGCTGTCTCAAAACACTGCCAACCTATTGGTATAATATTTAACCCTTCGCCTAACAGGAAGAATGTGGCGTGGAATACCACTTCATAGCCAAGTCCTGCTTTTGGCTTCCTGTGTAAGCTTTGGTTTTGCATTTTGGCTTTTTTTTTAAAAATGAAGTATATTTGATATTATGACATTTTATAAATTTCAGGTGTACCGTGTGTTGATTTGGTACATTTGTAAGTTGTAATATGATTGCCATTGTAGTAATAATTAGTACCTCTATCATGCCACATATTGTCATTTCTTTTTAGTTTTTGGAATAATTAAGATCTAGTGACATTGCTTTTGTGACATGGAAGTTTATGGCATATAGAAGGTTAGTTTCTTTTCTTTGGTTCACTTCTCTTCTGGCCTTGAAAGTTAATATGAATGCTGAGCTCAGGACGATGTGTGTTATTGGCTTTATTTAATCAAACTCTGTTGAAATAAATATTTTTTATTAGACTCAGATCTCTGTGATTCTCATTGATGACAAAAACATGAATTATAAAGTAGAGACTTTATGGAATTATAAGTAAGCACACTTAAGTCACATCTGTTCCAATCAATCACAAAGTGACTTAGAGACATCTTTCAGTGCAGCAGAGGACATTAATAAATAAATATCTTTGTGAAACAGTTTTGGGGGTTAGATTTGGATATCAGATTATAAACATGACATTTTGGTCTGAATCCTCTGATCTATACTAAAGACATGACCTTGACTGTCTCATGGATACGGCCTCTCTTGTCTTTCACACAGTTCAGAAACAAGTGTGTTAGAATCTCATTAACATACGGAATATTTCCGCAGCCACTGATCCACATTCTATCAGAGTGACCTGAGGAATCAATATGCTTGTTTAGGCTGCTTAATATAACATTGGGAAGCACTTTGACCCTGAGTAGAATATAGCCCCAGGCAGTTAACATTTGCTTGTATTACTACATTAGTAAATATTCAAGATACTTGAGCAGTCTTTAAAAATATTCCTTTGCCAGATAGTTTGGGGACCGATTTATTTTCTCTACTGGCTGAAGTTTCTTTGTATGTGTTTACTTTTTATTTGTTGACTTTGAATTAACCCAGTTTAAAATTATGTTGTCCAAATACAGTTCAGATTCATGTGTTAGAGTAAGGAACACAGTACAAAAGAAGCGTGTGACAGAGACGGCTTTCCCAAGCCATTGCTTCGGAATCACGAAGGGTGGTCAGCTAGCAAGGCCTACAGTGTCCGTGTAGCGTGCCATGCAAGTATTTTAACAGGATCTTAGCTGACAAAGCAGTACATTTGGGAAATTACAAATATTAAAACAGAAGTTTGCACGCTCTGACTGGGAAAGAAAACATTACCCCTACATTATTCCTTTTTAGTATTCAATGTTTGTTCTATGTAGAGCAAAGATTTGGAGCTTCTGAATCTTGACTACAGACATTGAAATAAACTGGGGAGATTTTAAAAAATACTGGGTGCTACCCCTGGTGGTTGTACTTTTTTTCCCAGGTTTAATTAGATGTAATTGACATATAACATTGTATATTTTAAGGTGTACAAGGTGATGTTTAACTACATGTACACATTGTGAAATGATTATTAAAATAGGGTTAGTTAACACTTCCACCCTCTTATGAACTTACCTTTTTTTTTTTTGGTGGTGAGAACATTTAAGATCTACTATCTTAGCAACTTTCAAGTATGTAATACAATGTTAACTATAGTCACCATGTCACATATTCTGTTCCCAGAACTTATTTATCTTATAATTGGAAATTCATGCCTTTTCACCAACGCCTCTCTATTTCCCCCACCCGCAGCCCCATTGTACTCTCTGTTTCTATGTTTGGCATTTTTTTTAGATTTCACATATAAGTGAGATCTTACAGTATTTGTTTTCCTCTATCTGACTGATCTCACTTAACATAATACCCTCAAGTTTCACCCATGTTGTGGTAAACAAGGATTTCCTTCTCTCTCCTGGCTGAGTAATAGTCTATTTTATCTATTATCTAGCTATCATCTATCTACTGTCTCACGTCCTCTGTATCTGTTTATCTGTAGACATTCAGGTTGTTTTCCTCTCTTGTCTTTATGAATAATGCCACCATAAAAGTGGAAGTGCAGATGCAGATTCTAATTTAAATGTTGGGGATGTGGGCTGAGCCTTAGGGATTTCACCAGCTCTCCAGGAAATTCTAATGCGCAGATGATGCTGTGAATCGCTGGTATAAGGGCTTTGATCTTCTCATATTAAAGAGAAATCTCACCCTGGCTAGTGTGGCTCAGTGGATTGAGTGCCGGCCTGCATATCAAAGGTAGAGGGTTCTATTCCTAGTTTAGGGTACATTGCCTGGGCTGTGGGCCAGGTCCCCGGTACGGAGTGCGCAAGAGGCAACCACACATTGATGTTACCCTCCCTCTCTTTCTCCCTCTCTTCCCCTCTCTGAAGATAAATACATAAAATATTTTTTTTTAAAAAAGAGAAATCTGAAATCTTTCATGTTATTATTTGTGGAGCATCATTTGCATAGAACGTTCACTGTCTAGATCTGAGAATTGAAAAAAGACCTAGTTTCTAAGAGATACTTCAGGCCAGTGTTCTCCTCAATGTTGAATGACTGCAAAGTGCCAGAATCTCTTTGAAAAATACTTCAGGAAGAGATTTATGCGGGTGGAATGTTTGCAAAGCATCTCTGAACTGTGCTGCTGGAGAGTGTGCTACTATTGCCCTTGCACGTGAGTAGCAGTCGGAATGTGTCCCAATTCTCCCCCTTCTCCCCATCCTCCTTCTCCAGTTCCGGTTTGAAGTTGGGCTCTGATCCGTTTTCTACTGGATGCCAGTGTTACTGAAGCAGTGTTTGTAGACTGATATGTGTCTCCTTGCAGAGTATGGAGCGACTGACTGCATGGGACGCTTGTGAGAATACTTGCTTATTCTTGAGATGCCTAACAGATGATTCCTGTCTTTTTATTAACGTAGCCTGCCAATAGCCATTTACGATAGTTTCAATAGGTTTGTCTTAAGCCCAGGAACATTTTGTGCTATTGTATTGTCTCTACCCTGGCCTCTAACTGAAAGTCTCATGTTTACATACAGAGTATTGGCTTTTCTAAATCTGTTCTTCATGTCTTTCTTTTTCTCTTACAGTTAAATCCTTTTGACTTTCTGGGAGATTTGGACAGATTTCCCACCATGTCTTTCATTTTACTAATTCGACTTTCAGCTAGGCCCATGATATGGTCTCTGCCACCATGGTGGTTTCTGACTCAGCAATTGATTTTCTCCATGTGCTCTTTCCAGGTGATCTCAAGACTGCTTACTTTAGTTTCATAAATATAATAAATGCTCATATAGTTTTGAAATGAAAGGACAGAAATTTTCTAAACATCCATACTTTCCTTGTAATAAGTCTCTTTTACTGTGAAGCATTTTCTCTAATTTTTAGGAGACTGTTCTCTTCTTATGACAGGCAATACCTTTCCAGGGGTCTAATTGTTTTCCTTTTCAGTTGGGAGGAGTCCAGGCTGTGGTCCTCCTGCTGATAGTGTCTACCTTCCGCAGGTATGTTCTCTGCTTCCCGTCCACACTGATCTACCCTCCATTCTTCCTTCAGTCAGGTGCCTCCTGCCCTCTCCCTCCAGCAGACAAACCAGAAACTATATTTATTCACAAGTGGAACCAATCCTTTATGGCTTCCAGACTTAATGCGGGATTGGCCTACTGTCTATTCTGAAATGTTTATGGGGATAGGGAAATTGGGAGAGTCATATGCTTTTGCTCACATGAACAGCTTATATAAATCACTGGAATACAATTTTTGACCCCACTTCTGTTGATGTCGTGAAGATATAATAGTTCTAGATGAGAAATCACTGAGTCAAAAGTGATGCACTTTCAAAAACATTTAGATATGTATTTTCGAACTGATTTCTGGAAACATATTTTTCCTTAATACTTTTTAGGATACCTATTTTGCCACACTTCACCAATACCAAGTCTTATCATCAAAACCCACACGTACACACAGCACACGGCTTGCTAATTTAATATCACATAAAAACGTGCACATATGTTTTCATTTGCACTTACTTTAATCTCAGAGAAGAGTGGATGTTTTACTTATTTGTCACTTCAGTTTCTTGTGTGAGGTCTCTGTTGTGTCCTCTGAACGTTCTGTTGTGGTTTTTCTCTTTAGCTTGTGTTTGCAGAACATAATAGCCATTATAATAGCCAAGTGTCATTTCCCCCAGCAATCCCCAGGAAGTATGTAGGGACAAAGATGACTTTTTTCTTCTTTGTTGTATTTCTCCCATTACCATTTAGCCCCTGTATATCCCCCCCACCCCAGCGATCACTGCACTGGTGATTTTAATATATGGGGTGAAATCCTCAATCTTTCTTATTTATTTTTTTACTTACTTATTTACTTATTTATTTATTTAATGAAATTTTTATTACTTTAGCCAGTAGTTAGTATTTTAACAAAGGAAATAACAATATAGAATTGCCTTCAACCCCCCATAAGAAAATGACACTCAACATTAGTCATTTAAGCTTTTCAACATATTTTTTAGGTCTCCAGGTCTGATTGTTTATAATGAACACCTCAATCTTTATTTTCTTATTTTTGTATTTTACACAGACATTGCACCTTTCTATTTATATTTTTAAACACTAAATCCATTTATTATAATCTCAGTGGCAGTTTAACACACTTTTAAAGCTTAAGGTTTTAAGAAGTCATTATATAAATGACGTTATAGGAAGGCATCCAAAAGAGGGTAAAGTGGGGGGGGTGGGAGGGGGGAGCTCTTCCCTTTGGACTGTGACACTCTCGTTCCATGAGGAACAGTTGAAATGCCAGTTTAGAGCTTTTTCCCTTTGTGTGCACAATAATAAAACACTTTGGTATCATTTCATCGTAACTTCATTTGCCTTCAATGCCGGCGAATCCCCACCGCTGCCTACTGCAGCAGAAATCCATACATACGGTAGGGACGCCCATTGTGAATTTTGCGATGATGATGAAGAAAAACGGGCTGCTTGTTCCCTCCTAATTAAACCCAAACTGGTTTTTATGATTCCTTAAATCTAGACCAAATTTCACTTCAGTCTCACTGACATATTCCAGATCCAAGGCAAACATAAATATATGGCATTTTCTTTTTCTGGCTGTGTATGATCCTGTCTGGGTGAAAATATTTTCATTTGGTTTTGCTATTGTGATAAATCGAAAGTGTGATATTACTACCCAGTGTCTGAAACAACAAAGACTAAAAACTAAAGTTTCTGTTAACATGCAAGATACATTTTTAGTTCTCACTGAATTTTTTAGTCAACGATCAAGGTGCCTCAGTATAAAAGATGTAATAATTCTTCAATTTTTCTGGAGAAAGACAGTTTTTTAAACCTCATTTTAATTTCCTTGATGTGTCTTTTCCTTTTCTTCATTCAGCCTTCTTTGTTCACTGCTATTCTTTTACCCTTAACACTCTTTCTATTTCAAAATGGGCAAGCTCGAAGGTGTGAGGCTCCATTCAGCCTGGCTTGGAATAGCTTTGTATAAATAAGAGAATTGTGTTATATGCTATTCAATCTTAAGGAATAAAAATGACTTTCACTTTATTGAAAAGAAGCATCACCATGTTTTAAAATTATAGGCTTTTAGAGCTGAGAGGAACCAGGGAAATCATAAGAGTCCATCCTTCTTGTTTTATGGATTAAAAGTGATCAGGGAATCATCCTGTCATGGGTAAACGGCTCCCGCATGCAGGGGCCAGCTTTATGTATCCGACCTACCTGATTTTCTCAAATCAAGTGGAGCCAGAGTTAGGCTAAAGTGCAGTCGTTAAGGGCCTAAGTTTGAGGTTGAGATAGTTATGGGTTCAAACCAATTCTGTCTTTCCGCTCTTAGGTCTTGGGCAAGTCATGTTACTCTGCTGAGCTTCATTTTCTTTTTTCTTTTCATCCGTAGAATAGGGCTAATTGCATCAACCACATGGAGTAACTGTGAGGGCTGAGCTGTGTTTTATTTATGGAATGTCGAGTTTGGTGCCTGGTATAACGTCATTGTCTAAGAAACGGAACTTGCTTTTATTGACTTTTTTTTTTAATTGTCCATCTCCTCTCTCAGGTGTGGGTCATGAGAGCCACCGTGTCCGGTTCTTCTCTATATTCCTGTAGTTCGTTCAGTGGCAACTCTAAGCTTCCAATGACTTGAGCCCAAAATTAGGGAGTCATTTTTATCTCCTCTCTTTCTTTTGTGCTTTCACAGCAAATTAATCTCCAAACCCTGAGGTTCAAGCTACCATTGTCTTTTCCTGGAGTAATGGAATAGAATCTTAACTAGTTTCTCATTTCTCCCTCTTACAGCAGACACTGATCCTCTTAAAATATAAGACAAATCAGCTCTGGCTGGTTAGCTCAGTTGGTTAGAGCATCATCCTGATATGTCAAGGTTGCAGGTTCGATACCAGCAGGGCACATGTAAGAATCAACCAATGAATGCATAAATAAGTAGAACAACAAAAATCAATATTTATCTCTCTTTCTCTCTCAAGTCAATAAATAAAATAAACATAACACAAATCATATAAATAATCTGTTTAGAGCTCTTCAGTGGCTTTCCATTTCACACAGAATAATAGTAAAAACCCTGAGCTGTGATCCTACAGTCACCTTCTTATTCAAACTCTTGGACCTCATCTCCAGTTATTCCATCTGCCTCATTCTGCTCTAGCTCACTTGATTTTCTCCTGTTCCCCAAGTCTCCAGGCCTAGAGGAGGCTCAGACTCCTATTTTTAAAGACAAGTGTTTGTTATCCCATCCACATATAGTTTATGTATTACACGTTAAGCCCTACAAATATCACGTAAGTATTTTTAAATGAGTATTTTATACTCTGTCTACTTGCTTTCATAAAGGAGTAGAGGGGTTGTAAAACTCTTAAATAAAAACTTAACTTCCATGATTGAAGGGCGTTTTTCAAAACAAAGGGTTTATTGAGCCGTAAAGGACCAGGTCCTGGGGATTGAAGTCCAAACCAACAGCAACAATGCTGGGAGAAAAAGGTCACATGTCTGCCATCCTGGAGTCGACGTGCTTTTTTTAATACATCAGATAGAAGGGAAGAAAGGTTGTTATGAAAAAAATTTACATTGGCTACAGATAGGGGGGTGGGATAAGGTGGAGTGGGGGCAGTTCTATGATAGGAACATCCTGTGAGGAAGAAATGTTTCCAAGTTTTGATTGGTTCCAGGCAACAGTCCTAGAAGTTCATGCATAAGTAGGATGTGGTGGCCTGTGTCATGGAGAGCTGGTAGAAGCCTGGATGTTGGTTCAAAGCTGCATTATACACTCAGGAATGTGAGTGGTCCTTTGTCAGCTGCCCCCAGATATTAAGAGGCTCATTGCTCTTGACTCTCATTTTCCTGCCTGCTATAATTTAATTTAGAACATCTCAGAAATTTTTTCTTCTTAAAACAAAAATAACATGAACAATTACACAGATTAGTAGCAAAAGTGAAAAACTAAGGGAAGATGACTCTTTAGGAATCTAAGCTGGGCTGGGAAACCCATCAATTAGACCCACAAGGCAGAGGGCAGAGTGTGCCAAATTCAGCAGATTTTCGTCCTGCCTAACCCCTTTCCTTAGATTCCATTATCACTGACAAACATGAGCTTTGTTCCTATTTTATTGTCTGAACTTACTCTCTCCACTCTGATTCACTCTTTGTACTAATTACCTGACTTTTCATCTCTTAGTTAGCTCTTCCCAGATGTAATGTTGCTGACCTATTACCTGACTCTCTACTTTTCATGATCCTACATAGTTTC
Source organism: Macrotus californicus (assembly GCA_007922815.1). Taxonomy (NCBI): domain Eukaryota; kingdom Metazoa; phylum Chordata; class Mammalia; order Chiroptera; family Phyllostomidae; genus Macrotus; species Macrotus californicus. The sequence continues at coordinate 48,545 of VMDR010004446.1, read as the reverse complement.
TTTGTGGGCAGCTCTTTCTGAACATGGCTGGAGCCCAGCATGACCAGCACAGAGTGAAGGGCATGAATAAACCAAAACCCTGGGCTAGCACAATTCCTGTGCTTGATCACTGCTGAGTCACCTATCAGCTAGGACAAAAAGGAGAATACTGTGAATTTCTTACTTTTCTTTACTCAATAAAAAGATGCATGCCAGTTCTCTAAGAGAAAAAGCAGTGTAACTCCTGATACCAAATATATCTATATACACATATATATACATACATGCACACTATATATAGATATATAGAGACATATGTATATCTCTCTATATATCTATATACACACTCAACTATGACACACACTTGACTGTGACTTTATATCAGTAACTTACTGTGTGCCATGTAAAAATAAGAAAAAACTCACACGGAGTTGGCAACTCATTGAGATTAAGATTTTTCTAGATTTATATTGAAATTTTATATGAAATCTTAGGATCCTTACAGTAAGGAAATGGAAGACCCATAAGAACTTTTATAATTTGGTTACAAATTAGAACATTTCACCTTTAAAATATAATAAAAATTTCTGCATTCTTGTTGGGGGGATGACAAACAAATGGGATCGGCTCTACTTTCAAATTTAATTCACTTAAGAATAACTGTGAATGCAAAAGATGTGAAAACTCGCCTTTTGTGGCAAGGCTGATAACTTTGATGGCCTTTGGGGACTGTTGTATGACAGTGGAAGAAGCTTAGGCTTAAACCAAGAATTCTGAAGCTCTGTTTTAGCCCAAAATATGTGACCATCAATAGATCATTTGACTAATTTGAGACCCTTTGCCTTCACTTGTGCACTGAGGGCTCACTAACAGCTTTTACATTCTGTACAATGTTTTGACGTTTGGCTACTTTGAGTAAAGTGACCACAAAATTTCAACACAGAAAGGCCTCTCTTATAATTAGAGCGGAGGCTAATCCTTTGCAATGAGGTTGGCCATGCTGATGACTCTGTATTGCTGCTGTAGTGTGAAGGGCATGAGCAAGAGGAATGATACCTAGAAAATCCAGGCAGACAGTTGGGCAAGGCCCTTGGAAAGACTGTGTCAGGCCCATGATAACATTCATGGAGTATTACATACTCTGGGAACATTCCCAGGGTATATAAATTTCTCATGGAATAGACTCATCTCAGTAACTTGCAAGACACTGATATGTAAACCAAAGTGTCTATTAATTTATGACTTGAAACACACTGTCAAGGACCTCAGATATCCGTGTCAATTAGCTGACACGTTCTCTTTCTGGAAGAAAGCTGTAAAGGAAACAGAAGAAAAGCTTAAAATGGCTTCATGGCCATGGCACCAGAAGGACTAACAGTATCATCATCTTTTAGCTTGATGTTCCCACTTCAACTATAATGTTATTGCTGCATGGGACAAAAAAAGTAAACTAGTTACTCAGGGCATTGAGCCTCTGCATGTGCTGGACACACACTAGCAGATGTTTTCATGTCTGAATTTCTTTTCTCTTGTTGCATCCTATTTTTAGGTATAACCACACCTTTCCTTGGCCCTCCTCAGACCTATTCTATACTGGGGGAAACTGTTGCTCAGGAGTAGGTCTGCAGCTGTCTGCTCTCGCCCACTGTTAACACAGTGATGCTCTTCTAACTCACCGAGCACTGGGCATGCCTCCTGTGTTCCACCCACATCATACCGCATGATTCTCCCTGCTGGCTCTGTTGGCAGTAACAAAAGGAATTCTCTCCGAGATCTGCATTCTCATGGCATGGGATATCTCCAGGCCTAAATGCTAGGGGAGGGGACAGGAAAATTAGATGGAAGGGGATAAAGGGAAGTGTGAGGGGAGTGGCTACTTCCAAAGCAGATAATATGTCTTTGCCTTGTCCTTGTTGGGCTCAGGCCCCGGAGGGTAGATGTTTGGTATTTAGTAAACCTCACAGTAATCTGGGACTCTCTTTTTGCAGACCTTGAATATTTTCCCCCCTCAGGGAAAACTAGAATCTCAAGAGTAAAATGAATCATCTACGCGGCTAATTAGCTAGGACATAACAAAATTCTCGGGAGGATCATCCCATCTGAGAATTTCTATAATGTATGCTGGTTTTTGCAGAGTCTATCTCTTCTCATTTTGTAGCCTGCTTGTCCTCCGGCTCGTGCCTCACAGACAAGACGAAATTGTCAAGTAGGCAATTTCTCTTTCCTGTACCTTTCTGTCTTCCTCCTCTTGCTCTGCCTCATAACTTCTGATACTCACGGGTGACCTGAGGCACTCAGTCCTCTCAGGTTGTCCCAGTTCTTGCATTTGCCTGCTCCATCAGTTTCTCCCCCCCCCCCCCAGATTTACATCCTCTGCACAGCCTTCTTCTCATTGCCTTGTACCAGGCTACGTGCTGTAATTGGCAATCAGTGTACATACCAGTATCCTGATAAAGAATTAACAGCCTAAAATGGTTTATACCTTACCCTTTTCTAATGGCTGTATACTACATCTTCAAACATGGTCCTGTACTTCCTTTGAGCGATTTGTTTGGTTCCCATTTCAGCCATCTAATTTTTGTAAGAATGACTTCACCCTTAGCTTCAGAGAAAAAGTCTAATTAGTTCAAGTCAGAGACTCATTCTTGAGACACTCTGGAGCATGGACAGGGACGTAGCCCAGTAAGAGATCCAGTGATGCAAGAAGATGTTTGTCCGTGTTTCTACAGAGATTATTTCCCCCTCTTCCATTGGAGCTATGAAGCAAACCCCTTGGTCTTCCTCATGCGGTGTGGGAAAGTGAAGTCTGACCACTCTATTATATTCACAAAGGGAGAGCCGGGAGCTTTGGGGGCTCTGAGGGTCTTCTGAAACTGAAGCAGATCTCCTAGAAGTCAGAATAGTTAGATGGAGACCACCTGGATCCTCGGTGACATCATCTGAACTGCTGGATCTACCTTTACCTTTAGCCATCATGTCTCTAGACTTTTAATTACCTAGATTTATAAATCTTTATTGTTCAGGTCTGGGTCTTTGTCAGTCTTGAAAGGAAGCATTATGGAAGATACTCTGTTGTAATTTTTAAAGCTTTACTGGAGTATAGCAAAGCGATAACTCAAAAGTTCATATTTAGGGATGGCATTGTGGCAGACTTTGTAGCATCCCTCAGTTCATAGTATATATGCCATGGAAAAGGTTAGCCCTAACCACCCTCAAGGAATGGTCCTAAAAAGCATGTCAGTCAGACCCTATGCACAAGTATACATTCACACTCTACTAAAAATCTCTTTGAGAAGATCCTAAGTCATATTGCATTCTTACCTCTGACGCCATTCTAGGCACAGTTCTATAATACCCATGTTACCACAGTCAGATGGCTGACACCAGCATGGAGTAGTGGAGATAGAGATTTTGGAGAGAAGGTTTGAATTCTGTCATTTGCTGTGTTGTCTAGTCTCTCCTAAAAGTTCATTACCACATTTGTATAAAGGGATCCTCAGATTTCACTTTCTTATTTCCTATTCAATCACCTTGGACTTGGCTGGTGACATAGCAAATGCTTAATAAATACTTTGTAGATTAGTTATTTTACACTTGTTTAATGCCTTCCTTAGAAGTACTTCCAGTTGAGATTACTTCTACAAATCACATAGTGCAAGATAAAATGCCTTATATATGTCAGTTTTCTCTAAGACTGTTTTCTAAGTACTATATGTGCTCAGTTCATGGACTGGATATTCATTTGCTGGAAAAATAGAAATCACCCCATTAGTCATACCTCTGCAAATTTCACATTTTATATTCTAAGTTTTGTGGTGGGTGATATTGAAAGCCTTATTTCTTGTTGGCTGTTGTATCCCTACCACTGTATATTGCTGTGGACATTCTGTGATCTCGAATCGAAGGGAAATGATGATGCTCCATTTGTTATCGCTTTGAGTGAAGCACGGAAAGAACTTAAAAGTAGGAGACACTGCTTAATTAGCACATCGGTGATTTATATTACCCAGTGTGAAATTTTCACTGGCACCAGAAAAAAGGATGAAAACAAAAGGCATCTTTTGTATTTTAAATGTTTCTTCCTTTTATTCAGAATTTGCGGCCTTCTTTCTATGTCTGTAATCTGTAAAACCCGCAGCGTAACATCATTGTCTCAAAGCTATTGTGTTTTACAATATCAAGTGAAGGTACACAGATGCTTGCTGATGAATCTCTGAGGACAAATGTCCCCTGTGCCATTTTAGGCAGAGATTTATACCTTGATTTATGTAATGCAAGAGCTCTTAAACATCCTAGGGTTTTAGAGCCTGAAGGGACTGCCAAAATTTTCTAAAAACTTTTTTATTGATTGATTGAGTTTTAGAGAGAGATAAAGAGGGGAGAAAGAGAGAGAGAGAGAGAGAGAGAGAGAGAGAGAGAGAGAGAGATTGAATTGTTGTTTACTTCTTTATGCCTTCATTGTTTCTTGTATGTGCCCTGACCGAGGATAGAACATGCAATCTCAGCATATGGGGATGACGCTCTAACCAACTGAGCTACCTGGCCAAGGCTATAATTTTGTAATTGTGCCTTCACTATATATTGATTGAAAAAATTCCTAATAAAATGATTAGAAAACTTTTATACTGATTTATATTTTATTTGGCACACTATCAAGGCATCATAAAATATTTGCATATCTCTGTGTTCGACTGAATAAATTATTCACTTTATAGATTATATATACCAAACACATCTCTTTTAATTACCAAAAACAGTAGAAACTGGTTTCAGTTACACAAATCCTAACAAAAATAAGGGAAATTATTTGCTCAAGGGACTGAACAGTCCAAATTCTTTAAACAAACTGGACTCAGAGGCTCAAAGAGATCTGCTTCTTCTCCATCTCTTGGCTCTGTTTTCTGTGGATTTTCTTCAACTCTAAGACTTAATCCTTGTGATGGTTTCTAGAGATCCAGGCTTATGTCCTTGAAGTTCAAGATCAGAGGGAAGAGAACAATGTTCTCCATGCTTGGTTTAGTTCTGATTACATTGAGTCAGGAGTTCATCTTTGGACCAATTGCTGTGACCTCAGTTTTGGAAAATATTGATCGATAAGAAATAGGTCTCATGTGCATACTTGGATTCAGAAGATGGGGCCAGTCCCATCTACATCATGTGCACTGTGTGGGCAATACAGTTTCTCCAGAAAAACTGAGGTGTTCTTGCAAGTGTTTGTTGGAAGAGAGATGCAAGATAGGCTAAACTAACATGCCCATGAGAAACTCACGAGTGGATTCCCAGACACTTTGAACATACACAGATTAGGAACACTTTGTTGGAACTCCTTCATGAGGATGTAATCTCTGAAAAACGAAGTGCCGTACCCTAGAATCACAGTTAAAAAACTAGAGCCAGCCTAACCCCATTTTAAGGCCCTTCCTTCAGACTAGGACATTTCTTAGGTTTACAGTATAAAGGGTTTTAAAATTAGACAATTTTTGTAGTGATATTTTTACGCAATTTCAAAAATTTGGAAAGCCACCAAGAGCAAGTGAACATAACTTTATGAGACAACCATTAAAACTTTCTCTGTAGAATTGTTTTGAATTTAATTCTGTAAAAGGAGAATATATAAGCTCCATTTAATTAGTCTCTTATGATGACTTTTATGTAGAAAATTTCACTGGGATATTTTCACAATTTAAATTACACTCATGGAAAGCCATCTTTGCAAATTCCTCAAAGCGATATTACTAGAATTACATTACTATTACATGAACACATTAGGGTTAGGGTAAGGGGCTTTTCAAGTTTTCCCAGAATGCTTCAGTCTGCTTTCTTTTACCGACTGGTTGTCTCTCTTCCATGTGGCAGGTTCCCAAAGGTTTACCAGGATGAGTGCTCTTGGGAGAGCCCTCATCACATTTCCACTACACAGTCTGCTGGCCCAGGAGGCCTGGCTCAGTCTTGATCTCTTCCTGCCACCTTCAGTCCAGACCATTGGCAGGCCGCTCACCCTGGGGCCTCTTGCTGCAGGGTCTCCTCATTACTGAGTGACTCTTGTGGAGCTACTTTACTCCATCTACCTTCTGACATCTGGTCGACCCATAGGAAACACCTGTCTCCTTCCATGGGAATCTGCATGAGGGCAGGCAGCCCCCAAACCACTGCCTGTCTTATCTCTGCCATCTGACTGCTACCCTGTGTCCCACATCTTTGCAACCCTGAGCACTCTGAGGTTCCTATCACTCATCCCTTCAGAAAAGAAATGATCATCAGCCCCTGACTTAGCAGATGGGGGAAGGATGTAGTGTCTCCTCAGTATTACAGAAGGGGGTGGTAGAGAGGTCCAAAAGGGAAGGATGCTTGTTCCTCTACCAGCTGTCATAAGGTGCCCTCTCTCTCCTCCTGCTTCTACTTGTATCAACTGGGTTGGGTGGAGGCGTTGGAAGTGATCGTGATGCTGGGTGATAAACAGGTCTTGACTGAAGTGAGCTCTGTGGGAAAGTGGCTGCCTCTGATTGTTGGCTGTTCTCAGAACTGCATTTGCTTCCTAGTACTACATTCTTCTCACATCAGCCAAGTCAGAAAATAATGTCATGTCTTTGCTCAAAAAACTCTAATGGCTTTCCATCTCACTCAGAATAAGATCCAAGTTCTTGCTATGGCCTATAAGACCCCTACCTGATCTGGCCCCACTCGCCCCTCACTCATGTCCTAAACCTCTTCTTCTTCTGTTCTAAATCTAGCCTGGGCTTCTCGTTGCTCCTGGACATGTCAGAGTGCTTTCACTGGACTCAGCAGTTCCTCTGCCTAGAACAGCCTTATTGTGCATTCTCAGGATCTTCTCCCTTTCTTTTGTAAATCATGTCCAAATGTCACTTTACCAAGTGAGGCCTTTCTTGACAATTCTATATAAAATAGCATCTTCTAACAATCTCAACTCTTAGCCTGATTTCTTTTTCATTATATCATCTATCACCGCCTGATATATACATGTCTGTACTTGTTTATTACCACTCCCACCCAGAGACTTTCTGGGCTTGGTTCATTGCTACAACCCTGCATCCCATGCAGTGCCTGGATGGTAGCTCTCAGTAAACATTTGTTGACTTAATAAGTGAATGACTGATGCATTAATTAGGGTGTATATGATAAATTTAAAACAAAACGGAAAAACTTACTTTGAAGTTTTAAGTTGACTGGTTTTAACAGAATGCAAATTTCAAATTCCCAGCAGAAAAGCCAACCCCTCTCTTAATTTTGACACAACAGTTTTGACTGTTGCTATTTTTGTGAAGAATAACCGGGTACCTGCACAAATACTGAGAGGCCCCATGGGCATTTGGCACTGCACATTCATCTCTTCTTTGCCAGTGGGGAAAGTTTTACATTCCACATTTTACTCCCACACTCTCATGTGATGACAGCTACAAGACCAGACTAGGGAACTAGTAAAGTCTCTTTTTGCCCTAAACTGAATACACTACACATTTTTTCCCCTTCCATTTCACTCTGTATGCATTCGAGAGCAGACACTGTTCCTTGTCTCTGCATCCGTATTGTTCATCTGCTCATAACTTGCAGATGAGGCTACTGTGGTACATATTTTGGAAGACTGGCCTTAACCACAGCTTTCAAATGTGAGCTCATGGTGGATGCAGGCGCTGCTAAGTTAGGAATATGACTCAGGTAGAGTGGGTGGTGCAGTTGTTTTTCAGACTAGGGGTCTCCTGGAGGCTGTTTTCATTTTCAGAGCAAGGTGAGTTCAGGGCTCTGAAGGCCTTCAAAAATGGCTTCTCTCTCTTCAGATTTGAGATTCTCTCTTTAAATCTTAAGTACATTTGCTGAAGTGATTTTATAGTAAGTCTCTGAAGCTATTGACAGGGAACTAGTGGATGGGGGTCCTTCTTTTTCTTTTTATATTATATCCCAAGATCTATTTATTTTATAACTGGTAGTTTGTACTTCTTGGTCCCCTTTCCTCAATTGCCCGCTCTTCAACCCCGTTCCCCTGTGTCAACCACCATTCTTTTTTCTGTATCTATGAGCTTAGTTTTGTTAGGTTTATTTGTTTGATTTGCCTTTTAGATCCCAGATATAAGTGAGATCAAACAGGATTTGTCTTTTCCTGTCTGATTTATTTCACTTACCACAATACCCTTAAGGTCCATCCATATTCTCATAAATGACAAGATTTTTCTTTTTTATGGCTAAGTAGTCTTCTATTATATATATATATATGTATGTATACACACAACCCCATATCTTCCTTGTCCATTCATATACCAATGAACACTTCAGTTGTTCCATATCTCAGCTAATATAAATAATGCTGCAATAAATATCAGGACACATGTATCTTTTAAAATTAACATTTTTTGAGTAAATACCAAGAAGTTGAATTGCTAAGTCATATGGGTGTCCTATTTTTTAATTTTTTGAGGAACCTCCATAATGTTTTCTATAATAGCTGCACCAACTTACATTCCTACCAACAGTGTATTAGGGTTCCCTTTTCTCTATATCCTCGACAACACTTATTTCTTGTCCTTTTTGATAATAATAACCATTCTGATAGATGGGAGGTGATATCAGGTGGTATCACCTGATATCATTAGCTGTGAGGTTCTGGTTAGCATTTGAGGATTAGTGATGTTGAACATCTTTTCATGTGTCTATTGGCTATCTGTATATCTTCTTTTGAAACTCCTTATCAGATATACGATTCACAAATATTTTCTCATCTTCACTAGGTTGCCTGTACATTTTGCTGATGGTTTTCTTGGATGTGCAGAAGATTTATAGTTTGATGTAGTCCCATTAGTTTACTTTTTGCTATTGTTGCTTTTGATTTTGGAGTCCGACGAAGAAATCATCACCAAGACTGATGTCAAGATCACCACCTATGTTTTCTTCTAGGAGTTTTATGGCTTCAGGTTTTACATTCAAGTGTTTAATGCATTTTGAGTTATTTTTTGGATATGGTATAAGATAATAATCTAGTTTCATTCTTTGTACGTGGCTGCCCAGTTATACCAACATTAGTTATTGAAGAGACTGTTCTTTACCCATTATACATTCTTGACTTTTTCGTCATAAATTAATTGATTTATGAAACTGATTTTTAAAATTAATTTTTTTATTTCATTGTTCAAGTACAGTTGTCTGCCTTTTCCCCCCACTTCTCCCCCGACCCCAGTCATCCCTACCCCCTACCCCTGATTCCACCCCCCCCCTTGGTTTTGTCGACATGTCCTTTATAGTTGTTCCTTGATCCTTTTAATATATTGTTGAATTTGGTTTGCTAACATTTTGTTGAAAATTTTTGCATCTATATTTATCAAGGATATTGGCCTGTAACTTATTGTGGTATCCTTGTCTGCTTTTGTTATCAGGGTAATGCTGGCCTCATAAAATGAGTTTGGAAGCATTTCCTTCTCTTCAATATTTTGGAAACATTTAAGGATAGGTATTAAATTGTCTTTGAATGTTTGTTAGAAGTTACTAGTGAAGCTGTCTGGGTCTGGAATTTGGGGAGACTTTTTGGGAGGTTTTTGTTTACTGATTCCATCTCCTTACTCATATTTGGTCTATTCAGCTTTTCTATTTCTTTATTATGGATGCTTAGAAGACTGTATGCAAAGCCTTTTTTATAAACATTTCTCACCAGAATTTTCAGCCTCATTCTTGGCATAGGATTCAGTCCACTTTTGCCAAAAACCGATAGTCAAACTTGTCTGTTCCCAGTAGAATTATCTGTGGACACAAGCACACACAGACAGCAGGCCCTTGAACATGTCGTTTCGCTGTAGGGTTGAGGAGGTGCCATGGGGACTTAACTTCCGTTTCTGTCAGTTAGCCTGCGGTAAAACTGCTTTCATTATGTGTCATTTTGCTTCAAGTGTTGAGGACTTATTAAATATCTATCTATACTTATATCTGTCTGTTTATATCTGTGTTTGGTTTGTTTTTGTTTTTCTGTTATTAGCTTATGTAGGCTGGTCGAAAGGATTTTATGGCTAGGTTAACAGAATGTTTGCATTGAGTACATGCCCAGCACAGAACAGAAAACAAACAGCCCCACTTAAAAGAATGAAGTTTGTTTAGAAATATAATGAACCTGTTTTGAACATGATAAATGTCATAATTTCCAAAGGTTTGTTATGGAATTGATTTCTTTTTGTGTGTTTCTGGTGGTTTAATTTGATTGACGTAGCAAAATACTATTATTTGATTTGGGAGAAGTTATTTTAATGCACAGAACTGTAGGTATAAATTTTATTTGCGTTAGTAATGTTGAATAAATGGCATTGATGTGTCGGGTTTATTTCTGGCTACTGCGTTATTACGTAATTCGATTGTCCCATGTTCAGATATGGGTTTGAATCTTTATGTAGCTGCAATTAGTCACATTGTATTTGCTTCTGCTTGTGGAACCAGGAAAGTTAGCACACTTCAGAAAGGAAGTTATTTCAGGATTTTCTTCTCTTTTTAAAGGTAAAATGTTATTTCCATAGAAACTTGATAATAAGGAGTAATTTAACTCTTTTCCTAAGTCTGTCTGAACGACACGTCTGAGGGTGTACAGTTCTGACTTTACCATTCAACTGCTATCTACACTTAACAAAAGATGTGACTTTTTCTTATTTTTCCTTTAAACAAATCAACATATTATTTTTATGCTTTCAAAATAGATTAAATATTAATAATTGTCTTTGTACCACATTATGACATTATCATTTTCAATATTTACCTCAACAACTATAAATACTCATCAAGTATACCCATAAAATGTTTAATAATATTGCAATAATACCATATTTTTTCATGTATACCAAGCTATACTTAAAATTTTGTGCACCATAAAACTATTTGATCAAGTTTGCATAATTTTAGTGATAATTACAGTAATTCAGGCAGAACATCAATTTGCTTTTCAGTGCATTCTACCTTTTTGGGCTAATTTGGTCCAACTCCAGTGGAGTTAAGACTATGAAGGCTTTAGTGTTCACCTACTTTAACTTTGTTATGAAGCCCTTATAACATAAACTACCCTTGGTTCCTATGCACAAGGTCCTGCCTTGGTTTATTTTACTACTATTATGTTCTGTGGATCTAACTGCATGTTTGTCCAATTTGACAACAAAATATGAATGGAGGTTAAATTGTTTCAGATCTTTTCATCCCGAAGAACTAAGTGTTCTTGGGTAGTAAAGCTAACTCATCAATATTCACTCCAATTTTCATCAGGAATGGCAGAAATATCCTCAAGGATATCAGTCCACAAACAAATGTCTGTTGAGTGTTTGGATGCCACTGGAGGGCATGGATGTACATGAAACATGTCTTCAAGAAGCATAAAATTAAATTGATGAGATAACTGATGCTCAGGTATGTGCAACATTACTTAGTAACATGGTAATGTGACCTAACAATAAAGGGCATGTTAGTTGCCACATGAGAGGTATAGTGGACATCACAGATGCCCTGGGTACACTTATCTATTCAAACCTGAGTAAATTTAATCTCTCTCCTTGGACTTTTTTATAAAAAAATTCCTTGGACTAAGGTGCTTTGTTTCACGCAAATAGGCTAGGGAAGTAAATGATACTAGCTAACATTATTGAATAGTGCCTACGTGCTGGACATTGGTGTATTACTTGATTGAGACCCCCAAATCCTATGATCCTCCTTTCACTGATGAGGAAATTGAGGACAGAATAACTTGCTGAAGGCCACATGGCTGCTAAATACCTGGGCTGGGGTCTGAATCCAGGCAGCCCAGGCTCAGAGCTGAGGCTGGACCACTGCCCTGTCCTGCCTTTCCTAGCACATCCGGTTCTGAGACACTGCAGAGAAGGGCATCTGGCTGGGGAGCACTGGCTTCTCACTATGGGTTTCCTTTTCCAGGACTCCAATTAGCACACAGAGAGCTCATTTACTAAACGGGCTCTGAGTAATTGGCTAATGGGCTGTTGGTGAGTTGTGTCCTCAGGAGGGCCATTTCCACAACCTGACGCATTGGGCAGTCAAGTCCACGGTTGTTTATCCTGCTCCAGGATGACACAGCCCAGCACACAAAGGCTGCTAGGAGACGTTTCCTTACTAAAAACTCATTTTCATCGGGGCCACATCAGCCTCGTGGTTGCCTTCAAAGGGCGGAATGTAATTCTAAAAGTTACATATAAATGTAACTACTCCTTAACTAGGGGCAAGGAGCTCGGCACTGCTGCCAGGTAGAAACAAGGTGCTGGGCCAGATAAAACAATGTGGAGGGCCAGATTCGGCCCTCAGGCCTTGTGTTTGCCACCTGTGCTCTAAGCTGAGAACTGAGCCTGGAGCTGGCTTTCAGGAGGCAATCCCAGCATCCTCAGCGGCACACTGAAGGGATAGGGGTGAGGTGGGGGGAATAGCCCCCGTCTTTTATATGTGGATTAAAGCGATGAGGGCTGGGGTCTGCATCTTTCTTTAGCTCCAGGCTCTGAAAGAATTGTGGCTCTGGTATGAAACACAAAAATGTGCTTCCATTTGCCATGACACCAGACCCTCCCCACAGGGCAAAATGGCAGCAGGTCCATTTTTTGCCCCAACTGGTACAGCTTATTGCTAGCACCTCTTGATGCATTTGTTTCGGTTATAAGATGGAGATAATAATACCTACTCTGTAGGGTTGTTGTGAGGATAGAGTTGATAAATATAAAGTTCTTAAAAGAGGGTGTGGACTTTCAACACACATTAACCACCACCATTATTATTTTGCTACGATTTTTCTGTGTATCATATTATGTAGTGGAAATGAAATGAGATTTAGAACAGGTTCCACTTCTGGCTCTTCCCTCTCCTACTTGTGGGGTTTAAACAAGTCACTTCATCACTCTACTCAATGGTCCCGTGTGAGATGAGGATGACACCCACTTCACAGGGTTGTTTAAAGAAATAACACAACAATATCTTTCAATTTCATGGGTAAATTTTAAAACCTCATGTTTATTATCATCATGAATTGCCCTAACCAGTTCCTTCTATTAAATTCTCTTTCTTATTAAACCAGTTAATACAGCCCTAAAACTGAAGTAATCACAAACTCTTCCAATTTGTGGCCTGCAAGATTTGATTCTTTCCCTTCATATTTTTAGTATCTGGCCCCTCCCACTGCAATTTCCTTAAACACCAGGCCTCAGCAGCTTCCTAACTGGCCCCCGCGCCTCTAGTCTCTGAATCTGCTGGCAGGACAATGGTGCTAAAGTGCAAATTCAGTCTTCTCATTCCCTTACCTAAACCTCCCTAGTGGGTTCTCATTGCCTTCAGCATAAAATTCCAATTTCTTAGCATGACAAGCAAGGTCTTCACATGACATGGCTTTTTACACACTCTTTACGCACCTCCCAAGGGTCTTTCTTGCCCTTTTACCTTTATCGATGCCTTGTGTCACACCAAATTAGATGTAGTTCCCAGAACATGTCCTTGTCTTTTCTTGTGCTTTCTGGCCTTTTACTCCTCATTATCTTCTACCTGCCCTTCAAGATTATTTTAGCATCACCTGCTGTAAAGGAGCCTTGTCTGACATCCTTTTTCTCTAAGATTTCACTGAGTTGGAGTCTCTCTCTGTGGCCCATGACACCTGGTGTTTGCCCTGGTCACACTGTATCATAGCTACTTTTTCATGTGTCTCTCTTCCTTGTCAGAGAGAGGAACCTTTGAGGGTTAGGATCATATTCTCCTTGTGTCTGTGTTCCCAGTGTTTCAAAACAAAAACAATAAATGTTGATTGAATGAAAGAATAAATATTGTACTCAATGAAACAGTAAGGTTGTCATCCTTCAAGTATCACCTCCACGTTGCCAATCCATTCCACTCTACAAGAGGCTCACAAGAGACCATGCTTGAGATGTACTAGCCAATGCATGACCTTAGGCATATGACATAGCCTCCCTATATCTCATTTTCCTCATCTTGTAAAATGTCAATAAGAGTTTTCACCTTACAGGATTGTTACAGAAAGCTAATGAAATATGCATATAAAACAGTGCTTGGTATCCAGTAAACACTCAGTGAATGTGAATTACTATTCTCTTATTAGCTTCAAAATGGGAATGAATTCACCTTGTCCTTTATTCAGGAACTTTGCTTTTGGAGGTGGTCAGGGAAAGACTGAATGAGAGAGAGGTGGTCTGTAAGTTTCTTTAATTTCAGTGAAGTAGCTCATAGAAGAGTGGATTTATGAAAATCCAAACAAAGTCAAAATTTATCAAGAAAAACAATAGAATTCTAAAACTTGTATATAGACCTGGCACAAGCCAAAGAAAACAAAAATCTCTGTCTGTTGTTTCTCTGCCCTGCAGTTCACAGTAAAATATAAGGTTTTCAACTCCCACACATATTCTCTGCTCTATTTCCCTTCGGCTGATGCCACTTAGAAATATTTTTGTCTTTTTAATGCTGAATCAGAAAAGATTAACTGATATATGAGAGACAGTGCAGGCAAATAAAAAGAGACGCTGGTTGGATATGGCCCTGTCAGTCACATGCTCTGTGTCAGGCACTTGTCCAGAATTCCTCTGACACTCATCTGCTGTGGCCACCTACATAGCTGTGAGCAACAGTCTTTCAAAGGGTAAGTGCAATGCAGAAAAAAATGCTGTTCTTTACCTCCTAAGCAGAGGTGTGAACTCCCATGAAGACGAATCAGGAAAAGGGCATGATAGGGTCTTGGAAAGGGTATGGACTTTGGGGACAGATGGCTGGGTTTCAATTCTTTCTCTGCTACCTGTTTTTTTAAATTGTTTTGAACACATTTACTTCCTTTGAACTTCATTTTTTTGTATCCATATAATGGACATAATACCATCAATCTTTGAGGGTTGATGTGAAGAACATGATTTTTTATCAATAATTTATAGCTGTTCCTTTTTTTATGTACCTGAGTGATATCATGTGCCATCTTTTGGTAACAACTCTGCCTTTCAAGTCTGAAAAGACTTGAAAGATGCTCTGGTTACACACTTGTGAGCCATTGTTGGGAGCCTGGAGATAAACACAGTTTAGAGATACTGTTGATTGTAGCAGACAGATGTTTCTAGCTGTCTTCCTTCCTCTTTCCTTCTCTATCCCTCTTTACCTCCTTTACTTCCTTCCTTCTTCCTCTCTCCATCCTTTATACCCTTTCTTTCTTTTGTGCCTTCATGCACTTGTCAAGTAAAAAGCCCTGGTCAAAGAAAGTCATCTTTTAGCATATTACTAATGGCACCTTCAGTACCTGTAGGAAGCCACAGTTACTTCTTTCACGTGTCTCCTGGTCTGTCGTGTAGTTTCCTAGTAAAGAACTTTATTTCATCTACCATTATCGGTCATCCTACATTCATCATTTTGAAGGTTGAGTATAATATAATCCTTCCATGATACAATTCAAAGGCTCTTTTGATGTGGGACCATGGGCTCAAAAATAATAAGACAGGATCTTAGCAGTTGAAATGTAGCCACTTCATCACTCTGTATAATGGTTGGGCTAAGCCATCTTACATAAAACGCATTTCTAAAATCCCAAGATGTACCACTGTGCACTGTTTTGGGGTGGAGAACTAAAAGAGTTCCAAATTTCACATAGATTCTTAGTTTGGAAAGAACTCTAGAGAGATTTTAATGCCAATAGACCAATAAAATCATCCAATTTATACCAATCACTGGATCATATGAGCAACTTTGGACACATGTATCTGGTTCATGCATAAGCTGATTAGAGGTAGAGATAGAAATAAGACTCAGAGCCTCAAACTGAATCATCCTGCTCATGGCCTTGGAAGAGGCCATTAACATGGACACATGGACAAAGTTCTAACTCTGACTTGGCTTGTATCTTCTTTTACTTGGTTAGCTAGTGAACTCTTACTTATCTTTCAAGTTTTGATTCGAGTGTCTGTTCCTCTGGAAAGCTGTCCTTGAACTTTCCAGGAGACCTAAATGACCCCACAGTGTCCTTTTACTTTCCCAAACAAGTGCTTCTTAGGTCTGTCGTCTCAGTGAGACTCAGCTCCTGAGGGCAGAAACTGCATGCTGTTTACCTCTGAACCACCACACCTAGCCTGGAGTCTGGCCCACAATAGTTGCTCAGTGGATATTTGTTGAATGAATAATGAATAAACATGGCCTCTCAATGATTGGAACCGGATGTGGAGCCACAGAGCTCACTTGTAGAGGGAAACGTCATGCCCCTCCCCCTCTGCCATTGTGATGGGTAAAGCTCATCTGAAATTCGCGTCAAATGCTCTCCTGTCTTTGCAAGGCTGCATGATTGAATGGCTGCTTTCCTTTATGCCATAATGTTGGAGTCCCCTAAGTTTAGGAGGAGAGATATTTCATGGCCCTCACTCTGAGGTCTATAAGGAATTTTATTATCTGAATAAGTATTGATCGCAGCTTACAAAATACTGCAAACCTATGTAATTAAAAAGAATGAGACCAGCCATTGGTGGGCAGTGCGTGGCTAAGTGTTAGAGAAGACAAATTCTTCAGGTGCCTGCAATTTTATAATTGCACTAGCTTGGGAAGCTTATTAAAGCCTTGCAGGTGCAATGTTTCATCACAGAGTAGTGAACCTTTGAAAGATATGCATAATAAACAGAGTTTGAAATATGTTTTTATTCCAGGCCATATGGTCCTGTCTGGAGCTTTCCTGGATCTTTGGGTCAGTTCACTGTTGAAAGATGGGCTTGCAAGGACCCACCTCTCGGAGCAGCTGTCACAGCCCTATCAGAACAAATCTGCTCTTGCATGATTATTTATTTTATGTGTCTCTCTGCAACGAACCCAAAGCCTCACTCAGTAGCTGAAATGTGCTGAGCAAAGTCTCTTCCCTGAACAGCTTGTGGCCATATCACCAAGCAGTGTCCTTCCTTGTCCTTAAAAAGCAGACTAGTGAGACTTGTACAGTAGGCCAGGACAGGCAGTCTGGGTGAAGCGTACCCACCTGGGCTTGAACTTGGTGCCAGCAATGCGAAAACTTATGTGGTAGCATTTTAAAAAGGTGTCATTGTTCTTTCTTCTGAACTCTCTGTTACTCCATTTCTTCTATCTTTTGACCCTATGCAGGTACAGTGGCTGCGGTGTACAAGCACTTGAAGTGTTTTTTTGTGGTGTTACCGTGGTGAGGATAATGCTAACGCTTGCTTCTTCTCCCTTTGTCATTAACAAAAGGTGTCATTGAGTCCTCTGAGAATGGCTTTTTAAGGAGCATTTAATATAATTTATTGTATATGTATAGGAATATCAGTAACTGACAAGAGACATGATCTTGAAGTCAAGTGATCCCGGCAAAATATTCTGGCATACAAAATGAGCAGTGAGCTGATCAGATTGGCAGAAGATACTTCTTTCTCTTTATTTGGACAAGGTGAAATTTGGAGTTGAATTTTGTCAACTTGGTCAAGAATATAATCTTGCCATCTTTAGAACTACCTTTCTCTATTCTTTTCACCCATAGGCTAAATATTCTTTCAGCCTATTCTAACATTATGTTCAGTATTCTGTATTTATTTGTAGCTATTAATTTATTTAAGCAGTGTTCATTAAATATCTGTTCTTTACCAGCCACTATGCTAAGCTTTAGGAATATAAGATCATGTGCTTCTTGCCCCCATGGAGCTTAGAGTCTGGAGTACAAGGCAGGCACTGAACAAATAGTTAATTTTACATCTTATTCATCTTACAAAAGGGAACTTAAGGGTGTTGAGTAAAGACACATAGCAGGGAACCTTGCTCTTCTGCTTGACTACTTGACCTTGAGGGTAAGGTCTACATTAGATTTTTTTCCCCCTGTATGAGAATCACTCTGCCTAAAACAATTAATTTGCATGTAGTAGGTACTTAATAAAGTATTTTGTCATTGTAAGGAGGAATGAAGGAAAGAAGCTAAGAGGAGAGTGTTAATATTAGTCCATTTATTTAAGGATACAGTTTGACAAATTATAGTTCTAAAGCCTTAGAGCAAAACAACACATTTTCCTTTGCCCTCACATGTAGTTATGCCAATTTTTATTCACCCATGTTTTATATGTTTTCACTGACAAAGCCATAGAACCTAGAACTTATCCTTTCACCTATAGAAATGCAAGACCCTGCTATTTCCATTTGGGGCACCGACTACTTTCTTTGAGGGTTATTCTTAGGTAGCTGTAGTTACTAGAGATTGGCTCTTTCTAGATACAAGTGGATCAATATTCTTATGGCCTCAAAAATGATAGCTATTCCAAAATGTGTACCTCAGACCTTGGGATAAGGTTATACGGTGGAATGTTTTATTCTGGAGCTCTACTGTGGTCGCTAAGGGACTTCTGGGACCAAGGGATCAAACTCAGCACCATGTCCAGGAGAGTGGAGTCACGTGGCTCAATAGTATTGAGAACATCCAGAGTTCTCAGAAAAGGGGTAATGCCCAAGAGAAATACCCTAGATAAACAGCCAAGAGTCAAATACAGGTTCTTTGAGATATATCAGAAATCAGAGAGGTAAAGACTGGTAGCAGCAGCTGAGACTGTGGAGAAGCTTTTGGGAAATGTCCAACAGTGGGAGGCCTGCAGAAAGTGATGGGGAATCTCAGATCTTGGTAGATGGAGAGTTGCAGTACCCAGGTTGGGACTGGAAGCAGAGGCTGGTTTCCCATGGAATAGGGACAGCCCAGAAATGTAGTAACAGGGAATCAGGTCCTAGGTGGAGACTTGGAATTAATGGCTTTTGAAGTCTTGGTTGTTGAACTTGGAGACACTAGTATTTGAATACCCAGATGAGAATCAAAGGGGAAAATTCGAGAAGAGTAAGAAGCCCAGTTTGTCTGGAAAAAGGCAAGTGGATGGCAGGAAGGAAAAGATGTAGGAAAAATAGGCAGATGCCTAATCACATAGGTTGTTAAAGGTCATTTAGGATTTGAAGTTTTGCACTGAGTGAAACAGGAAACCATTGAACGGGGGAGTTACACAGGGGAAGGACATAGCTGAAATGCTTTTTCAAAGATTTACACTTTCTGGCTAATTGTGTGCAAGGATTGTGCCAGAGGGACCAATAAGGAAGCTGTTGTACTTGTTTAGAGAGATAGAAGGGTGGATAGAGGCGGAGGTGGCTGCTGATGGACAGGGAATAGGATAAGGAAAAGGGAGAATCAAGCATGACTTACTTGTCGGTATTTGTTCTGAAGAGCTGCTTGGATAGTGCCATTTACTGGGACTAGAAAAGCTAGAGTAGGGGAAGGTTTGAGGAATGGGTTGAAAACCAAGAATTCTGTCTTATACACAAATTTTATGTATTTAAAAATGTATAATTAAAATTTTAAGTGTTCAATTTAATTTTTTAAACTTCAAAATTAAAATGCCTTTTAAGATATTTAAGTGAACGCTACGACTTTAACCATTTTCAAGCGTACGAGCCAGTGGCAGTAAGTGTTTCCCTTTGTGGTGCAGCAATGACCTCTGTCCACATCCAGAAGGTTCTCATCTGCCCGAGACTGAAACTCGGTACCCTTGTAAATTCCCCTCTATCCCTGAGAACTATTATTCTACTTTCTGTTTCTGTGAATTTGACATTCCAGGTAATGCAAGTAAGTGGGGCCATACAATATGTATTTTATGTGTTTGGCTTAGTTCGCTTAGCGTAGTGTCTTCAAGGTTCACTCATGTTTTAAAATTATCAAAATGTTATTCTTCTTTAATACTGAATAATAAGTATCCCATTGTAGCTATACACCACATTTTGTTTTTCCATTCATCCAATGAGGGACATGTGGGTTATTGCCATCTTTTGGCTATTGTGAATAATGCTGCATTAAACATTAGTGTAAAAATATGCATGTTGAATTTTAAGTGTCATTTACACCTCAAAAGGAGAAGTCATATAATCAGTTATTTGTAGATTTTTGTAGGTTAGAGAAATGCCAGAACTGAAGATAAAAATGTTGGAGTCATCATAGAGCGCTTGACTAGAAAACTCATGACTGAAATTTTGCCATAGCTGAGTCACATCTATACCCCCTCACACACCTCCAGTGGAGATATATACACTAAAAAGACAAAAGACGTAAAGTAACACTGGACTATTAGTTGGGTCTTCGGTCCTCAAATAGTCTCCAGAGGTCTAGTGAGCTAGTCTAAACCACATGGCATTTTAATTTGTATTTATTTATTTAATTTGCCTGGGTTAGAAACAAGCTAGAATTAGTCTATAAAGTCCAGAATTAAAACAGGCTGAAAAGTCCACAGTTTCCTTTAAATTCATCTTAGGAGCTCTGAACTTATCTTTCTAATAAAATAAAAAGTCACACCATTAGACCGAGCAAATGGAATCAGAACAACAGAGAGTGGCCCACTAAGCCCACCTCTGCCCTAGGCCTAACCAAGTCAAGAGGCTTTGGGCCTGTTGACAAATAAGGAAAGAAACTTTAAACAAAGTGTGAGCATTGGCTCCAAGGGGGAGAGACTGTGCCATCTTACCACTGACTTCAGGACTGCATGAAAGAGAGACCTCAACCCCTTTCTGCTATAACTGAATAGTCTGATCCCCCTTAAAACTATCACCCCTGAAAAACTTGGCGCAATTACTGTCCTCTAAATGGAATACTACTCTTTCTCTCAGGGCGCAAGTTTCTGGTTTTGATCCTGAACTTTTTCTAGGGAGATGTAAGGGGATTAGAGAAGGTGAAGAGGAGCCTTGAGAGTTTTCCCTACACTTCAACGGTCAGATTTTGCCCCTAGCAGATTGATGTTACTGTTGCTTCCCTCACCCCCACCCACTTTATGCCCTCCATGTGGTCTTGCTATGTGCTTTCCAGAATGGCTTTGACCCTTTGATGTTACCCTCAGTCCTAGATTTGCGATCTTTCTAGGTTTGCAATCTTGCCATGTTATTCTGATATAAGAATTGTGAACTTTGGAGTCAGGCGGCCATAGGATTCATTTCTAAATTCTCCCCTTGAAGTGTTTGGTCAGATTATATCCACAGAAAGTGTCACCTGTGATTGTGTCAGGTCAAGGACATAGGACGTTTCTGGCCCTCCTTCTCAAGATCCCTTTTCAGCTTATCTACGTGTCTTCAAATGATGGAATACCATAAGACTTACATAAAAGTCTTGCTTTCTTATTCTGTACATTCTATTCAACAACTATGACTTCAGTTACCATCTCTACATGATAACTCCAAAATTTGCATTTCCATCTCAGACTCTAGTTTGCGCTCTTTACTTATTCATTCAATTGTCTGTTCGCCTCTGCATTTGGAGGTCAAAGATGGCACCTAAAAGTCATCATAACCAAAGCTTGATTTATTATCTTCCATGCCTTTTCCCCCAAACTTGTCTATGTCGTTTTCTACCTCAGAGACTTACACATCATCCATTAAATTGTACTAAATTTGCTACCTTATCTCCTTCAAACTGATCACCGGTGAAATGTTCAATCCTGTTGGTTTTATCTGAGTATCTGTTGAATCTATGTGGTTCTCTCTGTCTTCACTTATGCCACCCCAGATGAACCCCCATCCCCTCCCTTGTGTTTATTGCAATCACTCCTCAGTGCTCTCTCTGATTCCATTCTTGCTACTCTCAGATCTATTCTCCACAGAGGTCACAGTAATCTTCTAAAAATGCAAATTAGCTAAAGTCACTCTCTTGCTTAAACTCCTTCAATGACATTTCATTGCTGATAAGGTAAAGATCAAAATCCTTAAAATTTTTAGAAGGATCTACAGTCTCAGCCGCTGCCTTGTGGCCTTCTTCTGGTAATTTGTTATTTTGTCCAGATTTTTGTGATATAATTGACATATAACACTGTGTAAGTTCCACAGTCAATCCCCACCCCATTGTCCATGTCCATGGGCCCTTCATACATGTTCTTTGACTAATCCCTTCACCTTCTTTCAAACAAGTGGGGGCAGGCGGGTGGGAGGGGCAAAGGGGGAAATAATTAGAACAGCTGTAAAACATAAAAAATGAAAAACATGTAAGTTTCAGGTATACATTGTTTTGATTTGATATACTTACATATTGAGAAATGATTACCACCGTAGCATTAACTAACACCTTCCATCCCTGCACATAATTGCCACTTATTTCTTGTGCTGAGAACATTTAAGATCTAGTCTCAGCATTTCTTGAGTTTATAGTACAGAACTGTTACCTTTAATCACCATACTGTACATAGATTCCCCCAAACTGATTCATCCTAAAGCTGAAAGCTTGCACCCTTTGAGCAACATCCCCCTGTTGTACCCCAACCCCCAGGCCTCAGTAACTACCATTCTACTCTCTGTTTCCACAAATTCCTGATAATTCTTTATGGTCCATTGTACTATCTTCTTCAAGCTCTTTACATGTGCTGTGAACTTTCCCATGTCTGATCTTTCACACATGCTGTTCTTTTTCTTGGAATCCTCTTGCCCTTCTTCAGCTAGTGATAAAAAAAAACATCTATCATATTTTCTGGCTGTCTAGCACTTGTTGAATATAATTGCTACCTTTGAGGGATGTCCAGATTTAGGAGTTTTGTCTGGGCATGGATGACATCACCCAGGTTTCTTTGGAGCAAGAATACAGACATGTGAGCCAGTCTCTGCCAATCAGACTTTCCATTTGAGGATTTAATTTGAAAGTGAACAGCCTGAGAAAGGCAGGACCTATTGTGCTGGTGAGCATGGCAGCAGAGCACCTGGCTCTTGAGAATGACAGTGGTTGCCATGTCTAGTTTCTGGTGGAGAAGTAGCCGAGATGCTGGTGGCTGCTGTGGTTGCAGGAAAGGTGGGTGTTGACAGCACTGTGAGCCGTAGGACCTAGTGCTCATTGGGTTATTAGCAGGTAAGGTGGTTTCTTCCACCCACCAGTTCTGTGGTGTGCTTTTGCTTTTGGGCATGGTTCCTGAAAGCTTTGTTTGATCCTATTCTTCACCTTGCCCCCTTCTGTGCTTCATCAGCCAAGGCCAGCCCTTGTTACTTCCAGCTAAGAAAGAACTCTGGCTAATAGGTGTAGAGAATTCCAACAAATTCTTGAGCTCTCAGCTCTAGTTCATCCAGGAAACTGCTCCATTCATCCCATTCTCCCACCATTGCTGATTAAGATACACCTTCTGCTACAGCACGCTGTCAAGACTCAGTAGCATCATGGCTTGTCCTGCAGCCTCTGTTGTTAACCTACCTGGATTCCAACATCTCAATTCTCCTACATACTTAATAGATGAATTTTGTCAAGGTTACCTCACCTCTCTGTACATCAATTCCCTTTTCTATAAAATGGGGACAGTGATACGATTGATCTAACTCATAGGTTTGCTGTCAAGATCAAATGGATGAATGCATACATGAAGCCCTTCAAGTGGTACCTAAATGCTCAATAAATGTTAGTGAATATGTTCTTTCTCCCAGTTCCCACTTCTTTTCTTTCATTAAACCATGCACAGATTGTCATTAAAGGCTCACAGGATGGTAATTTCATGAAGATATATCTTTCACATTGGCTGTTAAGCTCTATAAAAGCAGGGGCTCTTTAATTTTCCTACCATTATATTCCCAATTCCTAGCACAATATATATTTGTTTGATAAACATAGGGTGGTTGTTATGTAGGATCCCAGAAACCTTGAGAGATGCCGTCCCCACTGCTG
Organism: Macrotus californicus; assembly: GCA_007922815.1. Taxonomy (NCBI): domain Eukaryota; kingdom Metazoa; phylum Chordata; class Mammalia; order Chiroptera; family Phyllostomidae; genus Macrotus; species Macrotus californicus. The sequence continues at coordinate 24,955 of VMDR010004446.1, read as the reverse complement.
ACCACTCTAAGCAGAGGAGCTTCTGCAGCACCCGAGTTCCTGGCAGCCCCGCCCTATGTTCCTTTTCCTGAATGATTTATTTCTCATGACCCACAATTGACCCATTCCCACAGAGCACAAACCCTGCCCCAGATGCTACACTTTCCCCCGATGCCCTGATTTCTCTGGTTCTCAGCACTGAGCATTTTATGCTGACTCCACACCCTCTGAAAGCTGTTGGGAGCCAGATGGGAGAAGGAGATAAAACAGGGTTCATGCGTTGACCTCCCAGACTTTGAGAGAAATCACAACAACAGTAACAGCAAGTGGTGCATATCGCGTGCTCACTATAAACCATACATTACTCATTGAGTTTTATACATATTAATGTATTTAATACCCACCATAGTCCTAGGGAGAAGATACTAAGGCCCTCATTTTATAGAAGAGGAAAGTAAGTCCCAGAGGAAAAAGGGAAGAAGGAAGGAAGGAAGGAAAGAAGGAAGGAAGGAAGGAAAGAAGGAAGGAATGAAGGAAAATGGGAACAGAGGAAGCTTTCCTGGTGGAAGAGACCTTCCTTTGCTGAGAACTTGGTTTCCATAAGAACCTCTTCCCTGCAGTAGAAATAATTGTAAAAGTAATATTGGTGGGAAATATAACATGACACTGAATATGTTGTATATCCTCAGATTAACTTTATTATTCAGATGTTTTTACATGATCCCTTTCAACTGCTTGCTATTTGCAGGTTCTTTCCTCCAAAGTCGAATGTAAGTAATAAGGACAATACAGATAATTAAGAAATCTGGACTGCTTGTTTCTGGTTAATTGGCATTTTCTTATAAAATATTTAAAAATTAGCCTTTGGTACTCAAAGATACTCTTTTTGGAGAGTCACAGTTCTCACTATTAAGAGCGCCCAGTGCAGGTGAGGCTTCCTGCGTTGGGATTATTTGGGCATTTTCACAGATGCTGTCCAGCCACTGATATTCACCTGGAGTTGGGGGGACGCTTATTGTGCATTTTCTATGTTTAGATCTTCCCGATGTTGCTTTATTTTGTTTTTCTCCAAAGAAAGGGGGAACAGCCCATGTGCCAGCTTTCTTGTGGAAGTGGTATTCAGTGAAAGCTGTCCTCCCATAGTGGTGCCCTTGTGTGTTTTAACCAAACTTAGAGAAACATATTTTAAAACTCACTGTGTGGGGAGATTATCTGGAGCCCTGCTTCAAACCGTCTCCTGGGGAGGCCTTCTCCCTCCAGCTTTGATAGACCTTGAGGGAGATTCTCTTAAGCTCTCAGCAAAATCAGGTGGATGATTTGGGACTCATAGTCTAGTTGGCAACTGCTGGTGCATTTGTTTCCTATGGCTACCTTAACGGATTACTACAAACTTGGGGGTTTAAAACAACAGAAGTGTATTCTCTCCCAGTTCTGGAAGCCAGAAGTCTGAAATTTAAGCATTAGTGGGATTGATCCTTCTGGAAACTGAGGGGAAATCTGTTCCTTGCCTCTCTGCTGGCTTCTGGTGGTTGCCTTGGTGTCCCTTGGATTGTAGACATATCACTCCAGTCTCTGCCTCTGCCTTCACATTGCCTTCATTCCTTCTCTTCTTTTATAAAGACACTTGTCATTGGGTTTAGGATTCATCACTAACAAGAATGATCTCACCTTGAAATACTTGACTTAATTACATTTGCAAAGGCCCTTTTTCCAAGTAAGGGTACATGCCCAGGCTTGGAATGGATGGATCTTTTGGGTGGTTGATCAACCAACCTATTACACATGATGAGTTGAAAGGATTCTCATGATGCCTGGAAGAAGGCTAGGCTTTGGCTAAACAGTGGGATAAAAAGGTATTTTGTGCCCCATCCCCCCTTCCTGAGCATTTCATGTCTCCACATTAGCCTCTTAGTATCCATCCATTTCTGAAAGGTGGTGTGACCTGGCTTGCACATAGCTGTGTCTCTTTGCCCATAGTTCCTCTGCCTACCAATCTTAGGGAGAGGGGCTGTGGGAGTTTCTCCAATATTTATAAGCCTGTGTGGGTAAGCCTCTGGGATTGGAACCTGTGTTCAGAAAATCTAGTGGCCTATCAGAGCTTATTCTCGACTTATGAGTCTCAAACTTGATTAAGAATAAAAATCACTCAGTGAGTTTATTATACATAGGAATTCCTAGGTCTCCACCTATATTAGTTTGCTAGGGCTGCCATACCAAAATGGCACAGACTTGGTGGCTTAAACAGCAGAAATTAATTTTCTTGCAGTTCTGGAAACTGGAAGTCCAAGGTCAAGGTATCAGCAGGTTTGATTTCTTCTAAGGTTCGGATAACCACCTTCTGGCTGTGTCCTCACTGGTCTTTCCTCTGTGAAAATACACCCCTGGTTTCTCTCTCACTCTTGATAGAAGGATGCCAGTCAGTTTGGGCCATTGCCCACTCTAATGATCTCATTTGAATTTAATCTGCTCTTTTCAGACTTTCTGTTCGAACAAGGTTCATACACTGAGGTACTGGAGGCTGGTGCTTCAACATATGAATTTAGCCCATAATACAACCCCAAGAGATTCTGATTTTAGTACAGTGGTGCCAATGAACTTTTTAAGCTATGTCCCAGGTAATTGTAACTGGTTTAGGTGGTCAGAGTCTACACTTTGAGATGTTTTTGACATTTGCTTTGACTCTATGTCTTTACATCATCCTGATTCTTCCCCATATTAATAATAATATATACCACAGATTAGCAATAAATTAATGCATATAGAATGTGCTCATGACCCTTTGCATTCACTCCCTGAGACTTCCCATAAATTCCTCTGTCTTTGTCTCAGATATTTCCTTCATATTTCAATGACTTCGAAGCTGAGGTTATTTTGAATCCTGTCTTTTGGACTTGTTATGCCCACGAGTTAGACACATACTACTTACGGATTTGGCTCATACCCATTCTTCTAGTTTCTTCCATCTGGTATAGGATTTGCTGCTCAAGAACTAATTCCTAAAATGCACCTGCTCAGCTAACATCACAGGGGTTTGAGGGCTTTGAACATGTGAAACTCAGGGCTTTAAGGGGTCTCAGGACTGCACCTCAGAACTCAGGAAAAAAGCCAGGCCGTGACTTGGATATGTCACTCTGGGGAAAAGAAAGGAGTCTGTCAGCTGATGTCAACAGCCCTGTTTTCAGATTTACATAGTCTGTTTATCCCTGTCCCTTCACCCTTAAATTCACCTTCCTCAGTCTGAATGGTGTCCCTTTTACACAGGTCAGGATTTTCATGTAAATCCCACTTCTACTTTACAAAATGTTTGGGTCGGGGTGGGAAAAGGACACACCAAAGTATATTTTTTCTGTGGATTCTGCATTGTCCTAAGAGGTGGCCAGAGAGGGAAGCAACAGAGGCCTGTCATTGGCTGGGTACTGTGCCCAGGTCCACACTCTCTCATTTAATCCTTACCACATGAGAAATGATAGGTCCCTTTCACCTGTAGAGCTGCAGCTCCTGGGACTCAAACCCCAGCATGGTCCCCCAGCATGTAGATGGTCCTCTTCCAAATCCGCCACATCATTTTTTATGATACCCAAACCTCCAAGATGCTTCAAGTTAGTCTCTATGATTCAAACATAGGAAACATGATTATTTTACAGTGTGACAATTCTAACTGAAATCTTTGTGGGTTTGTTCCTGTTGTCTGCTCATTCTGGTGATTTTTTTAATGTCATCATTTTCCATGTCTGTCTGGTTATATTTGTCTATATGCTGACAATTACACTCAAAATATTCATCATAACAATTGGAACTTTAGAATATAAGTATATCCCTTCATAAATAATTTAAATGTACATCTTTTGGGCACTTGGGGTACTACCAACCTGGGATCACCTCAACCTAAAATCTAGATTTATTGGTTTCTGTATCACAAGAGGACCTGTGACTTTCCAATGACTGCTTTGTCTTTGGCTTGCCCTTCTCCTGATAGTTCAGTCCTTGTGGATCTTAGTTTTCTGTGTGTGAGGTCTCATACTAGGTTTTTGACATGGTCTGGCTCTGTGCTTTGACACCTATCCTCACCCTAGAAATGAGAAAAAGACTCTGATTTCCCAAAATTAGAAAATCCCATCAGGCAAAAGTAGCTGCCAGTTCTGCCAATCTCAATGTCACTTTCTTCTTCGGTGTGCTAATTCCCTATGAAATTGTCAGCTTTCCATTGTTTCGAAGATTTGCTTTTAAAATTTTATAGACCACGTTTACTTGTTTTCATTAGACAGCTTATCTCAGATAATACAGCCTGACATTACCTGAACCCCAAAATATGGAGGCTGTTATTTTCTTCTTCTAATTTATTCCTGGGCCTTCCTCTCTCCCATTTCTCTTCTGTGAGGTCTTCTGCCTTTTCCATGGCCCTGAACCTCCCCACTGGTTCTTGTCACGGTGCTTGGCTCTGTGGATTAGTGGTTTCTTTGATAGCTTCACAGTTATGCCTAGGAGAGCAGACGATGGAGGCTTTGTGTTTGGAACCCCTCAGACACTGCCCTGCGTACCTCTTTCCTTGGCTGATGTTCACCTGTATCTTCCCTGTAATAAACCATTGAGAATAAACTGTGAGAATAACAGTTTCTATGAGTTCTGTGGGCCCTTCTAGCAAGGTATTGAAACTGAGGGCAGTTTGGGGAACCCTCTGAACTGCAATTGGTATTAAAAATTGGGGCAGTCTCATGGAGGACTGTGCCCACCACCTTTTCAACTTGGCTAACACTGGGCAGTATTTATATGTGCACACACGTGTGTATGCATGTGTGAATTTGTGTGTATAAGACAACACTGGCATAGAGTTCTTATTATTAAAACTGCCTGACCACAGCTATAGCACATGAGCAAGGCTTAGATACCTTTATCTTTGCACCTTTATATTCGACCTGCTGTGAGACCCTTCCCCTGGCCTTTCAGCCCACACCCACCTCTGGCTGCGGTGTGTGGCGTTTCCTCCCGGTGCACTTTGTGTCCGTCCACAGTTCCTGTAAATCTGTGTTTACTTCGCCTCCAGCTCTGGTTAAAGGAAGAAAGCGAACCCACAGAAGTGGCTTTTCCCTACTAAGAGTTAGAACCTCATAAATCACAGTGACAAGAAATGTGATGATGGTCTCTTTCTGTTCTCGAGATTGGAAGAAGAGAGACGTGCTGGTTCCAGCACGGTTTTGTAATTTTTCCCAGTGCGGGCATGGTGCGAAGGCATCCAGCAGGCCGGCTCCCAGGCCCTGACTAAGTAATTCCCTACTTGAATTGTTCCTGCACTGAAAATGCAGAGACATCCACCAGTGTCACTCGGGCAGTTTAGTACCTGCTGTGGAACTCCTGGCATTTAACAATGAAATTGTCGAGATTTCCTTTTTGTCCCCTTCCAAGCAGGCAGAGCATCGTTTTTATCCCCTGGTTCAGCACACGAGTCAGTACTTTGGTACATGATCTGTGGGACTGCACATGTTTTCAGAAACTGTGGCTTTCTACCCAGCAGGCGTGCTTGTTGGGCAGGGTCTCTGCAAACGAGAAAGAAAGTATGCAGATCCTCCTATGTCCCCAGATTGAAAGACAGGGCAGCCAAAGGAGGTAGCTGTTTCCTGGCCTGATATTTGCCTTTGTTTGTTTGAATTCCTAAAGATATACCATCCAGAACTTATTAGATTTTTAAAAATGTTATTTTTAAAAACTGGCGTTTTGCAGATTGTGGTTGACAGAGAGGGGAAGAGACACACATGGCAATGGGGACAAGTAGGAGAAGAAGGAATATCTAGCAAATGTTTTAATTCCCCCAAACTTGATGTGTTTGCATGTTACATAGTTCATTTTCCAACAATGTTTTATTTTAAAAGAGCCAGTACAGCTTGGCTTAATTTCTGCCTGGAGGCTATTCATACAACCCTTTCTAAGGTAAGCACTTTTCATGCCTCCCTGCACACAGGTAGAGGGGTTATGCATCAATTAACCTGTCAGGAACCTTTTGTCTACAAAGATTCGGAGACCAACACATATGTAGTTGTATATGGATGTAGTGCTTACAAGAGACCTGAAAAATATAGATTTACAGTAAAGAAAAAATTAGAGGGTGCATCTTGCTTTGCTGAAGGTAGAAGAGTCACTTTGGTGGAAAAGCAATTCCCAGCACAAATAAAATTTGACTTCTTATATGATTGTGCTTTTTTACCCAACTTATTTTAGAATATGTATATATTATAAAGCAAATGCTCCTTTTAAATTTTGTTTTTGAAATGAGAAATGGATATGCATGCACTCAATAGATATGGTTTATTATTTTTATTTAAAAAAAAAAAGAAAATACTCAATGCAAAGATATACACGACCTCCGAGTTTTGCCAAACTTAAAATACTAATAAAAATGAGCTCAGTTCTGTGACCAAAGTGATGGACTCAATGTAAAGCTTACTTAGAGAATTCTGTACATTTTCGTGTCTTAATAGGGAATCCAAATAATTACAATAATATGTCATTTGACTTCCTCAGTGAAGTCCCTGCTTGGTTAAAACAGGGCATTGGAAAAGGGGATTGAGAAGCTTTTCTCTGTTCCCATGGTGACCTCCTGCCCAAGAAAGATTCCCACACTGGTCATCAGGGACATTGTCTGTGTTTCAGAAACCCTTCCCAGCCATGGTCACTGTTCTTGTCCTTTTTTTTAATTTCAGCTATCCAACTTGATGAAGTGGATCTTAAAGTATACTGTGCATGGTCCCTTCTGGATAACTTTGAGTGGAGCCAGGGGTACACCATTCGTTTTGGTTTCTTCCACGTTGATTTTGAAGATCCAGCGAGACGTAGAGTCCCTTACACATCAGCCAAGGAGTATGCCAAGGTCATTCGAAACAACGGTTTAGAGGGACATCCATAGACAAAACCGCTGCGCACATCAGCTGGAGAAGAGGCCTCTGCGTTTGGAAAGGAAATCTGCTTTGGTGATCCCTCAGCCTACCTCAAGTTGCCTTCGTAATCAACAGGCTCTTCCAGATGGTCCATGATTGTGAGGTCCAAATACACAGTGCCTGGGGAGACATTTAATGATGGCTTCTCCCCCATGTGCATTTAGATCAATGAGGCTTTTAAAAAATAGAATAGAAAACCACTGAAATTGATTTTTATATTAAGAAATCAAATAGACTTAGAAACTTCTATTTAAATTCTTTAAATCGTTCTAGAAAAAGTAACGCAAAATTTATCATGATTTGCGACTCTAACAGCAGACCACTTATTATAAGAATTCTTGTTTTTACAAGCCTATTTTTTTTCTGGTTACACAAGCTATGATTTTTTATTAGATTCATAATTTTTCTGATATTTAATCTGATGTAGAAAATCAAACTTGAAAGTTGGTCACATTATATAGTTATGAATTCTGTTCACCAAAGGGATTAATTGATAACGTATTTAATAAAATGGACGTGTTGATGAATTTGGCATATATTTCATCTATGCATGATCAAGTACATCTTTCTCTTGCCTGATGAACTTTGGCAAATAATATATTAATAAAACAAATTAGACTATGAATGCAAGAAATAATATTTGAATGTTGACACTTAGCAGAAACTGGATTCCTACTCCATAGTGACACCAGAAGAAAAGCAACATAACTAGCAGGGCATGGTCTTCACTTTTGGGTATTTAAAAAAAAATTAAGATCCAAATGGGCATTGATGACACCCATGAACACCTGCACAAATTGCTTGACCAGGAGCATGAGCAGAGTGCAGAGCCATTCATGATAGAGGTGGTGGAAACGTCTGGGATGACTATGGGGTTGAGTGCAGTACGCGTTTTTCTGAGCTGCTTCAGTAAAAGATGCAGGGCTCCCGCTGGACTTCATGTCTCCCCTCCAGCAAATGCACATATGTGGACTTTGGACTCTCACATCCCTATTTAAGTAGTATTTACTAAACATTCATTTGGATATCAGGTTTAAAACTAAGAGGTAATTATTATCATCCCATTTTGCAGGCTGAGAAACTGAGGACTGATGTGCATCTTCCTGAAGTCACATTAGGGCATGCTTGCTGAACCCAGCACTTTGCATCAGCTCTGTACTCTGTCCCTTACACTGTGGGTTGGGTACTGTGGAAGTCTGCTTTGCATCTTTTGAATAGGGGGAAAAAAGGAGCAAAGGTGTGGAGTTGTCTTATGTAGGGGGAGATGGGTGGATAAGGTGGTTTTCTATATTCTCAGTCTGCTTACTTGAAGAAACTGCTCACAAGACTTCTGGCTCTGAGCAGACGCTACGTCATTTTTTAAAAAAACTGTGGTCAATTTCTGCATCATTTTCATGTTCATAATTGGGGGATTATTTACAGCAAAGAACACTGTCTCAGTAACTTTGGACAGAGTGAGAAGGAAATGTCATTGTAGTCCAATAAACGTGGATGCACTGAGGAAAATTATATGAAGATTAAAACGGTCTACATAGGAAATTCTGTTACATCTTTTACGCTGGTTTGTTATTTTTATTGTTCAATGAGACATTATCTCACAATTTGTGTTCATTTAAAAAGCACATTTCCAAATCTTATTTCATTCCTCTCCTATCCAGCCTGTCTTTTTCATTTTTACCATGTATCTTATTTACAATTTATGTGCCTTCTTATATTATCTTGCAAGACAACTGAGTTTTCCTTTTAATTAGGATGTTGCTTTGAATATTACTTATTCTACAGGACATATTTACAAGTTTCACAACGATACAAATGATCACTGTATTCTGGATACCAAAACCAGCGCTGTAAATAAAAGGATCTGTTGCAAGGGTCCACCAGGTGACATAAACATTATGACTGCAACTCCAAGCTCCCTCCCAGCGTGGTGGCCTTCTGCAGCTCAGGGCTGGCTTCTGAAAGCCAGCCTTTCATCCCAGAGTTGGATCAAACCAATGACGCTCCCTAATCAGTCCCTAAATTAGGATTGCCATGGGGTTAAGCTGAAGGAAAAAAAACAAAAACAAAATCCATCAGCCCCAAACCTAACAGCCCCTGTAGTGTTTTAATTAATGTTATTTTTAATTGCTTATATTAGCATTTGAAAACGAGATTGATTGGCTTTCGCCTGTCAGGGAAAGAGAACTTGGATTCTTTAAGTGGAAAAACAGGAGTTGTTAATTATACTTAAAAATCCATAGATAGTGTACTTAGATGTCTTGAAGGTCATCTGAGGCTTGTAAAACACATGTTTTATGTCTGTTTTATCTAAGGAGAAACTTGGATATCACAGTGATGGATTGAATCTCCTTGTATTTCTTCCTCTCTGCCTTCCTTCCTTTCTTTTTTTTTTTTTTCTTTAAGGGAACATGAACACATGTTACTAATATCTGTGGATCACTTTTAAATCATTTTTAAAGAATTGTTTTTATTTTAGGGCCAGTCATTTCTGAATTGCTAAAAACGTGCAGAGGATAACCGTAGCCCATTTTCATTTTGATGTGTAGGGCTTTCGTTCTTTAATTCCCACAAACACCACCAGAAAATGTCCACCTAAGCCCTTTAGTGAAGGAGAAGGCATGAGTTCTCATTAAGAAACCTATAAACTAAGAAGCTGGCAACCTTGGTATTTGGCAGTGGAGTTCCAGCCAGGCTTTTGTGCTCAGGGAGTTAGTGTTTGGCCCGTAGCTTTTAATTATTTTTATGAACGAGGGAATAATGAATACATTTGTAATATATTGAAAAAATTCCTCAACACTGACTGACCAAAAAGTAGATTTATATGATAATCCTTAAACACCCATTCTATGGCTCAGTGCTGAGCAGAAAGAAAATAAAATACTGAGCTTCATTACTGAAAGAGCAGAATAAATCAAAGCTGATGGAATTAATACTGTTTAATTACTAGCAATACACCTTACCCAGAGAACGCATATTCATCACTGATCACAATATTTTAGGCTACAGTTGTCCTGGGAGGGAGATAGTACTGAGCACAAAGCATGATGAGCCCTAAAGAATGAAATTAGAAGACATTTTGACATCAAGACACTTTATGGTGGCCTTTAGGATTATGGCAGCATGAAGGAGAATCAACCTTCTTAATCATGGCAGCAGGGAAGCCAGGGCGATGTGGAGAAGCTCTGGGTTAGGGTCACAAGGAAGAGCGATTCCCAAAGGCGAGGGAAGTTCATGAGTATTGCTTGTAGGAGTAGCCAGGGCCTGTTGTCTCAGGTGTTCTTGGCGTCCACGAGTGTCACCTGACCCATGACTGGCTAAAAATGACCTTGCCTGAGTGGCTATTGGTATCCAGCATAAGGCAAATGTAATGTAATCATTATGAATGCAGGCTCTGGAGCTAATTCACCTGGATTTAAACCTTGGCTCTCACATTTAAGCAATTTACTGAATTTCCCTGTGCCTCAGTTTTTCTCTCTGTGAAGTGGGCTCCTTATAAGGCTGTTGTGGGTGTTAAATAAGCTGATGGTTACATGCACGGAACAGTTCCTGGAACATGGCAAGGGCATGCTTAGCGTGAGCAACTATTTTCAACTCTCAGAGTTGTCTGCAGTGATCTGTCAGCAATTCATCAGTTACAGTTCAGATGGACTCTACCTCCGTTCCTGCAGAAGTGTCTACTCCGGTAAGTTGTACTTCACTGTCTCTCTAATTTGTGTGGCAGCCATTTTCCCTGTGACATCAAATCTCTGATCTGAGAAGAGTTGTTAATTTTCAGTTCAGCTTTTTCTCGTTGGGGAGCAATGTCTTCCAAGCTCCTTTCTACGAGTATATTGGACCAGAAACAGGAAGTCACTATTGTTATAATCATTGGAATTGAAGTTTCCCAGCAGCCTCATCAGTACATTTATTAAACTAAACTGTGCAGTACATTGTACAGGTGCCATCCTGCAGACAAGATACTGCTTGTCCAGAGAAGTTCAAGTCTGGCTGGGGAGCTAAGATAGAGAAGCGAAGCGATAGACAACGAAAGCCTGATGAACTTTCCATGCAGTCACAGGAGGGAGAGCTCTCCGCCTGCTGGCGTGGGCTGGTAAGCCTTCATGGGTAAGGAAAAACCACATAATATAAAAATAATATAGAGAATACAAAGCCAGCTATGATGGTAATATAAACAATGTAAGTAAAACTATGGGAGTGGAAAGCATAAGGCCTGCTGGAGGTGAAGGGCAGTGACCAGGCCACTTCACCGTAATGAAGAGAGTGAGCAGGTTTGGACTACACTACGGAGATTCTCTGATGTTCTTCAAAGAGGTTTGGTTTTATCTTACAGCAAAGTGGAAGATTTCTGAGCAGCATGTCAGTGTCCAAAAGCAACCTGTTGAAAGATGGGAAAGAAAGCAGGCTGCAGAACCAGATTGAAAACTTCTTGCAGTAGAATATGTATAGTTGATGTGGTAAGGGCCCCATTTAAGGTGGGAAGTGCATGTATGAAGAGTTAATGTGTAATGAATGCGTGAAAAGTACATAGGAACCTAAGTGCAACACTGTCTATTGGGTTGGATCCTAGAACAACAAGAACAAAAAGGACATTATTAGAAAACTGGGAGCTACGAGTAGTCTTTAGTCTAATTGATAGTGCTTACCTACGTTAATGTCTTAGCTTTGATAAATACATAGACAATGGTTATGTAAGATGTTTTAGGGGAAGCTGGGTAAAAATATATGAATGCTTCATTTTTTATTGGCAACTCATTTGTAAATCTAAAATTATCCCCTACCCAAAGTTTTTAAAATGTGCTTGGTAAGAGTTAATACTCTATTCAAAGAATGTATTAGGTAGAGACATATGTTATAATATATACATACAGAGATAAAAATAGGAAAGAAATAACAACTGTAAATGCCCTGATATTTCCTTTTTCTCTCTCTCTGGGTTGTGATATTGCAGCTTTTATTTTTTTAACTTTGTAATTTGCTCTCAAGTTTTCCTTACTTAGCTTCTGTTTTTATTTTAATTATTAGAATATATTTTTTAAAGTCACACTTGAGCAGTCCAGGTGATTCCTGGGCTGTTGGCATAATGAAGATAGCTAAGTCAGCAATGACTTTGTATGGGAACATGGTGCAATTGACAGAAATTGGCAAGTATACACAGGACTTCATCTAGGTGATACTTTAAACACATCATGGCAACAAATATTTCTTAAGTAGGTGTTACTGTTTTGAGATATTCAAAAATTAATTGCTACCTCTAGTCTGCAACTGTCACACCTAATGCTCATTTAGATGGTGAACGATTTGAAGTCTTATTCATTGTAATAGTTCTAGTACCTAGCATGATATCTGGCATATTTAAGCAATTTATAAATATGTATTTAAATTCTTATTTGCAATAGATACTTAAGACATAGATTGACTCATTGAATCCTTATAAGCACCCCATGAGGCACGGACAAGTGCACTGAGGCAGTGGAAGACCACTTGTCTAAGCCGTAGGGCCAGTCAGTGATGGAGACTGCATTGTACCCCATGCAGCCTGTTTCCAGACATCGAAATGCTATTTCATATTCTTTCCTGATGAGGTTGCGGTAAAACAGGCCTGGCTCGGGGCTCCCAGGACTTTTCTTTAAAAAAAAAATATTGAATTTATTGGGGTGACATTGGTTAATAAAATTATGTAGGTTTCAGGTGTACAATTCTATGATACATCATCTGCACATTGTGTTTCACCACCCCAAGTTGTCTCCTTCCATCACCATCTATCTCCCATTCACTCTCTTCTGCCTCCGCCCACCCCTCTTACCCTCAAGCAATCACCATGCTGTTGTCTGTGCCTCAGTTCTTTTTGTGTTGTGTTGTGTTGTGCTTTTCTTTTTATGTTGTTGTTGTTTTGTTTGTGTGTGTGTGTGGGGGGTTTCCCCCTTAATCCAATTTATTGTCATCGGGCTTCCCTGACACATGATTTAGCTGTATCGCAATATTTCAGCGTAGGATCCTCTGTGTCTCCAAAACTTCAGCTGATTTCCCACACTTCCCAGCTAGTCATTTCACAAAGTAGCAGTTGTGTAGTTTCTTTCCTAAAGTGACCATTGTCCACACCGGACATTGAGATCCTTGCTTTTATATTTAGCCAGGCCACTTTGTTTTCGAATCCTGTCTTCTAATAAGGTAATTACGCTTTCCAGCAATGACACTGACAAAATGAAATGATTCCCTGGACAAAAGTGCTGCATCTCCAGCCCCTACCTGAGCAGATGTGGTAGTTAAGCCCATGGAGAGTGTGAGTTCACCCAGGGCTGGAGCTCAGTGCCAGCACTGACGAAAGGTGCAAACTCAAGCAACTTAGACATATCCCTGATTTTTACTTCCCTCATCTGTGAAGTGAGAAGTAAAATAAAACTAGCAAATTCATAGCACTGTCATGAGAATTAAATGAGATGATATGTGCAAGGTAACTTAGAACACTGTCCACTAAGTTGTAGTTGTAATGTCCATTAAGTGGTAGCTAGCTATTACTATTTTTTTTTTCTGTTAATATTAGTGCAAAGCCTCTAAAATTGTGGGGATTATTTCAGGCAGTCAACTCTTGCTCCATGCCTACCTTGCTTCCTCACTCCTTCCATATGCACCGGGTAATTGATTCGGTGAAGGGCAGCCACCTGCAGACTCAAGACAATGGCTCACGATTCTAGCAGGGGAGGCTTATCCTTCCCTAGCCCAGAATTCCAACCCAATGCTCAGTTCCTCCATGCCTTTTCCAGACCCACACTGCCCAAGAATTGGGGACTGCTATCTAGAAAACTGACTGCTCCTCATGCTGCTGCCTGCTGAGTGATGATTTAGAAACTGTCCTGCATTACATACAATTCTGGGGTGGAATTCTCCATGCGCCTTTTGTGGGTTCATGTTCCATATCATGCAGAGCTCTAAACTTTTTACTTACCAGTCACAAACGAAAACGATGGATGGAGAAATGATTCTGTTTTCCATTCTCCAATAAGTGTCTTTCCCTATTTTTTCCTCCCCATAAATGACAATACGTGGCTTTTATTACTTTGATAGACCGCGAAGTCGTTCATATGCAAGATGGAACTAGTCAAAGAATCTGGCTGAGGATAAAGTTTCTTCTCTTTTCCTTGTTTCATTTTTATAGTAGAATGCATCTCTGAAAGCCTTCCAGATTGTCTGTTTTCTGATCACACTGTCTATTATAATTCTGCCCGATGGCAAACTTCTCCTTATTGACTCTAAATTACATTTAATCCTGTTAGGATCTCCTTTTTATTGAAAGGCGTGTGTTGTGATGGCATTGACCGGAGTCCAGAAGCCACGATGCCCAGTCAAAGGAAAATAAACTCTTGGAGCTTTCTAAAGCTTGTCATTCTCATGCTGGGCCCAGCTGTGCAGCCTCTTGAAGGATGTAGAGAATTGGGGTGTTCAGTGCAGATAACGGTGGGCTCCCAGGCGGTGTGGGGAGCTCTCCACTGTCAGAAAATAATCTTTGGAGCCCAGTGGACTAAGAACCAAAGGCCATTTTGAGCTAAGACAGTATAATTCTATTAGTGCAAAGCCCTTGCAGAGGGAAATGGTCTGTGCTAAAATCTGTGCACAAATTAAAATAACAGGGCTAAGGGGAAAATATCTCTATAAAAGGCTTTATGACTCTACTGGATAATAATATCGTTGTCACATTAGGATCTGGGGACCTAAAGATATAGAAGCTTTTTTACACAGCATATGGGCCTTCTTTACCCAACTTTAGCCTGTGCAGTAACTCTGTTCTTGGGTGCTTATTTGATGAATTTATATGCTGTGCCAAAGCCTACTTTTGTTCTCATCAAGAAAAAGCAGAAAATAAGGTCTGAATATCCTTGCTGCATGTTGACACCTTACAAGATTGATGTCATCTAAAAGCCCCATTTTGGCTAAATGTATTGCATGCGTGAGTTCCCTGTAATTTGCATGGGATTTCGTGGCAACAGGCACTGTTAATATGGCTGTTTTGATAGGTGTGTAAAATTTATTTAAATGTGTATCTTGGTTTAGAATAGATTCATTAGAGAGGGGTGAATTGAGGGAAAAAAAGCTGTCAGCACAAGTGCTGTTTATTTTCCAGGGTGACAGAAATCAAAAGTCCCAAGGACTGTGACTGTTGAATAGCTGACTTCGTGTATCACGGTGCTACCTGCACTGTGGGCTCACCTTGCTGATTGGATGGCAGTTGCACATGGAAAGCTCACGCTAATTTCCCTAATTCCATGGCAAAGACAACATGAGCAATGGGCTGTCACATATTTGAAAGTGGTGCCATATAAGTAAATAAAGACACAGTTCATAATTCTATAAAAGGATGATGACAACATTTATTTTAGAATTAAGCAATAATGAAACATGATTCTTTGAGCAGTAGCCGTAGAGTAGGGAGCTTAGTGCCAATTACTCTCCTTCCTAACCTAGAGCAAAATTAAGATAGCAACCAACTGGTTTTATTTCCTCCTGCCCTTCTGTGCTTTCTCCCTCCCTTCTTCCTCTCTACTCCCCTCTTTTCTTTTTCCCATCTTTTCCTCCCTACCACTTTATCTGCTCTACCTCACTCTCTTCCTCTTGCTCCCTGCACTCATTCACTTACTCACCAACTCTCTCACTCCCTTAGTCTCTCAGCAGTCAGACTCATAGACACAAACAGCAGTATGGTGACTACCAGAGGGAAAAGCGGTTAGGGGGGTCATAGAACAGGATAAAGGGGGGATAAATGGTGATGGAAGAAGACTCAGCTTGGGGTGGTAAACACATAATACAATATACATATGATGTATTAGAGAATTGTACCCCTGAAACCTATATGATTTTATTAAGCAATGTCACCCTAATAAATTCAATGATTTTTTTTTTTAAAGAATCTATTTTGGGTCAGGCATCATCCCGCACTGGGACTATACTGGGACTAAGACAGAAGTGGCTTTGATCTTCATGAAGCTTGCAGTATATGAGGGAACAATGCTGGGATATCCAACATGAGGACAAGCCGCATGTTTAGGGCACCAGCAAGGGGTGGGGGCTGCCTTCCTCCCTTCTTTCTCAAACTAGGCTTCGTCTGTAATATTTGGAGTAAAGTATTGAAGCCATCATGATGGGAACTACGGGAACCTTGTTGGACATCTTAAACTTACTTGAAAGTTTTGACTTTTTTTCTTAATTCCGAAATCCATATGGTGTTGGAGGAGACACCATTATCTTGTCAGAGCTTAGGGCCTCTAAAAGTCTTACTAGAGAACATGTGGGGACCAAGTAATTAGACAGTGACACTGAACAAGTAATTAGAAGTGTGATGTGCGCTGTAAAGGAGAGTGCTATGGAGCATATGACGGGGGCCTAACCTTCTATTTTCTCGATGAAATCCAAGACACACACAGTTTAAATTACAGTGGGATAAAGACCTTGAAAGAATTGATATTTATAGTTCTTGGCGTGGGTGAAGGGGAGAAAAGTAATCACTCTTTCTGGCTGCCCTTGAAACAGGGTAAGGACACTGGGGAAGGTTAAGAAAGATCTGAAGACCCTTAAGAAAGGACTTGCATTAAGATCATGATTTTTTTACTCTAATAAAATTAAGTTGTTGAGGATCTTGAGTTCAAGAAGTAAAAACCCTTTTCTTTATCTTCAAATGGTCGGAAAAGGAGGAAGAGAAGGTAAGTAAAGGGCATGTCACCTGCATTGTATGGATAAGCCTTAAACATTCTGCTCCTCTTGGCTTTGAGGTCTTCTGGGAGTTTAATCTAAGGACTATCGATAAGGACTACAGGGACTGTTCCTGAGATGACTTTATGATACCATAAGTAGGAACATGTTGCATGGTTTTGGGAAGTTTGATATAAAGTTTGGTATCAGTCACAGCATCAACTAGGCTACTATGTTTAGCATATACCTGTGGTTTTCAAACATTAGTGGGCATCCACCTCACCCAGAGGGCTCATCAAAACACAGATTGCTGGGCTCCATCACAGACTTTCTGACTCAGCAGGTCTGGGTGTGGGGTGACTAAGAATTTGCATTTCTTTTTTTTTTAACTTTTTTTATTGTTGTTTAAGTATAGTTGTCTCCATTTCCCCCCACCACTCCCCCCACCCCTATCAACAAAACAAACAAGCAAGCAGAATATAACCAGAGACATTGAAATTAAGAATTTGCATTTCTCACGAGGTACCAAGTGATAGTGCTACAGCCCACTTTGAGAACCCTTGGGGCATACAATGAGTTGACCTTAATGGTGGGGAGGTGGGAAGAGTATTGGCCTAGGAATCACAAGACCTGAGCAGGTGTCCACTCCACCATGTAAATGCTTTCGTCATCATCTTAATCTTGTTGAAATCCCCCAGATTTCTTCCTTCATCCACAGAATGCATGTTTTTATAGCAAAGTTACTACAACAGTCAGATTATGTATCTGAAAGCATATTATAAACTGAAAAAGCCCTCTGAGATTGAAAACTTTTTCTAATTCTTACCATGATAATACATCTCTGTCTAGTGTGTCCAGTGAACAATGGCCCAAAGATTGGGGAAGGCTTCCCAGAGGATAGGGAGAGCAAATCGCTGACCTCGAACAATCACAGTTACAGGAGGAATATAGCGTAGACTATGAATATGCTATAAATCAGATATAACAGAAAAACTGAGTATGACCAATTCTGTGGGGTTTCCATAAATTCCTTGTTTGTTGCATTTGGCAATCTGTCCATTTGGGGGGAACCAGAGTTGTCCATTTTCTCCATCAGATCGGATTCTGAGTGAATGGATGAAGCTTGTTAGCTAAGAGAAGCTGAACCTCCTTCAAGAGTGATGATGTATTAAGAAAAAAGGGTATAGTTTAAATACAGTGCTGTAGAGAGAAAAATAAAAATCAGAATCAGGCAACAAGCTATTCTGGCTATGTGAAGCAACTCATTCTTGTTGGTTGAGGAATCCCAATTGTCATTTTTATTTTCTGGCATATTTACTACTGAACAATACCTTTTATTCCAATTTATTATTAAGGTTTATAAAATTAGACCTCAGATGAAAAACCCTTCTGTCCCTGTGAGCTATACATGAGGCCCTGTATTTTACCAACTGTCACCCTCCTGAGATGCTTCATCTCTAGTCTCGGCTGAGCCCTGCCAGTGCTGAGCTGTTCCAAGAGAAATGGACGATTCTGAGCCATGGAGAAAATTTGAGCATCGACGTGTCCTTGAAGCATATCTGTGAGGTGTACTGGGAGCACAGCGAAATTGAGAATCCTCTCCATGGGGGACCCAGAAATCCTTTATTTGGCCATTAAACTGTTCATAGAACTTATCACTTTCATGTGGTGACAGAAAATCATTGAGGAAGGTCCCTCCTGTTCAGCAATGACAAAGAAAACATCCCTGAGTATCAATCGTCCTGGTGGTGGTTGTTCTGAGCTCTGGGTACATGCCAAGTGGCTTGCCAGGTAGCCTCAAGGTTTGATTTGAAATATAATTTTCCCTCAACCTTTGCAGGGGAGAGGGCATAGATGTTTACTTGTGTTTTAATAATCATGGCTGGAAGATTTCCTGTAGGAGGCTGGACTGTTATTCTGTAGCATTTCTCTAAGGGAGAATAACAACTGAAGGAAGAAAACATATCGATAAGAGTCCAGCACTGCAAGACTAGCAGGACATCACTGAGAGTAGTCCTTAGCTTTCAGAGTAGGGAAGTGGCAGCAGCCGAAAGATTAAAGTCTGCGTTAATAGCCTGGATTCCAGAGTCAGACAGACAGGGTTAAAATCCTTGCTCCACCACTCCCTAGTTCTCTGACCTTGAGTAAGTAACCTTTCCGAACCTCACAGATGTGTGGTGGAGATCACATGAGAGAATGTCTATTCATTCCAACTAGATTACGTGTTTCTTTAGCGAAGAGAGTCAGGTCTTTTGTCATTTATTCAGATATCTTGTATTAAGCAGCCACGAGGTGCTGGCCACTGGGGATATCTTCTCCCAGTGTGCCCACCCCATTGTGCCCAGCTTCACACTTAGCATGCAGATAACACTTCCATATACTTGCTGTATTAATTAAATAAAAATTTCTCGTTTTACTTATTTAAAAATGGTATAATGTGGGTCAAATCATTCACCTCTCACACCCTTCTTTAAAATATGTGCAAACTTTAATTTGGACATCCTATTAGTAAAAAGTTGGAATGCTAAAATTTTTTCCCAGCTGCCCCATGCCATAGTATTTCCTGGGGACATTGTTGATTAAAACTTGACACAAGGAATGTTTTATTTTATGCAGGATGAAATGTATGCAAAGGACCATGACTATTTTACTATCATAGTTTATATTTTTGAAGTTTGGATCTAATTTTTGATTTAGGCATTTTGCCCCCAATGAAATATTATATGTTATAATGTAGCTGCTAATAAGATCTGATACAGTGACTTCAAATTGAATTTCATTAAAAAAATAAGAGCATAAAATGTCTTCCTAATAGTCTTAATTAGGGAACATGGAAGATCATAGTATTTCTATATTAATGCACTAACTTAGATAATTGGGATAACATGAAATGCATAGTGAGAAAAATAGGAAGTTTGGAAGCCAAGGGAAAAATAACCCACTACTTCCAAGTTTCTAGTATTTTTGTTTTCGGTCCAAGGAAACTCACCAGATGTTGGGCATAATCTCTTAAAGTAATTATCCTCTTTCTTGTGTGCAAGTCAGTATTGTCCTCCTGCAGCCCTTGTTTCGTGGTGACTACTTCCCTGGGAAAGGCATTGTTCTGAATCTCACTGCTTTATAACAACTGCCACTTGTCCTCCTGATTAGGGCATTGTATGAAAACAGTGCATTCATCTCAGGGTTCTGACTAATCTCTCTCCTTTCATCCAGAGCCTCCCAGTTTCTCAGACAGCTCTGCCTTTGCATTTCTAATTGAATGCTCCTAAAAGTTGATATTCATGTATTCTGCTTGCCTGAAATCTCTGTTCATACCTCACTACGACTGTCTTATCTCTCTCTTTTATATTTCAGCCTGGTTGGGAAGTGAAATTAGTCTTGATTCCCTAATTGGAAACCACATGGGGCATCTGCATGATGATAACTGTATCCAGAACTCAATAGCTACCCAGCACTCTGAAACAGAAGGTCACCATTTTGTAAAACCATAGAAAATGCCATTGGGCCTTTTACAGAATTGTCAATCAGGATAGAATGGACACTAATTGCTTCTCCCACAGCTGTTAACATTCCCTTTTAGTGACCAGGCAACTCTTAAGACAGATAAACTCTCTTAGACATCTGAAAATTTCCTACAACCCTAAGTATAGGTTTCCAAGGTGACATCTGCGATGAGTTGTACATTTATTAACATAAATAAGAAGGTAACACTTCTGAACAAATGAAATATTTCAGACAAAAAGATCTGATTCTATTGATTAACACAGTTTTCAGATAAATAACATTCCATGTTCGGTTTTGGGAGTGTTTGTGTCATTACAATCAGTGGTCTCCAAAATAGATGTAGACGCATCAAATGATCAACAACCCAATCTAGCAGGGTCCACACCTGTAACAGGTTATTAAAACTCTTCTCTATCAAAAATTAAGGAAAATGTAAGCTTTAATAGTGTGTAAAGTAAAAGTTTGCAGTAGTACATGTTTACTATTCATAGTTAAATATATATATATATATATATATATATATATATATATATATATATATATATATATATGTGTATGTATAGGCACTGCATGCTCCAAATTTAATTTTTACAAATCAGCATATATGTTAGTTACCTATTGTTGGGTAACAATCACGCCAAAATATAACATGTTAAAGCAGCAATCATTTATTATCTCACAGTTTATATGGGTCAGGAATCTGGGTGTAATTTAGTTGGCTTCCTCTAGTCCAAAGCCTCTCATGAACTAGAAATAAGACTGTTGGCCAGGGCTGTGATCACATTTGAAGGCCCAACTGGGGGAGAATCTGCTTTAAGCTCACTTTCTTGGTTGTTGGTAGGATTCAGTTTCCTATAGGCTGTTGGAATAAAGGCCTTAGTTCCTCACTGTTGGCTCAAGGTTTTTCTCCTTTCCTTGTCTTTTCATAGATTAGCTCACAATATGGCAGCTGGCTTCCTTCAGAGCAGGTGGGTGAGAGAGAGAAAGTCCAAGTCAGAAGCCAGTCTTTTTAAAACTTAATTGTAGAAGATGCATTCCAACACTTTTTCATATTCTATTCCGCAAGCAAGTCTGTAGAATAGAATAGAATAGAATAGAATAGAATAGAATAGAATAGAATAGAATAGAATCCAATCCAATATAATACAACAGAATTGTAGTGAGCTGCTAAATCTAGGCCATGTTCAAGAGGAGGAGATTACACAAGGACTTGAATACAAGCATGCAGGGACCTTTTGTCACTAAATTACAGGGTGCTTTACAAAGTGGATAATTGAAAAGTCTGGACATAACTTCTTTTTCTTTTTTATTGTTGTTCAATTACATTTCTCCCAATTTTCCCCCCATTGCTCACCCCTGCCCCACCCACCCCCCACTCCCTCTGTCAATCCCCACCCCGTTGTCCATTACTATGAGTATTTTATACATGTTACTTGACTATACCCTCTCCCTTCTTTCTCCCATTATGCCTTTCTTGCCTCCCCTCTGGTCACTGTCAGTTTGTTCCTTATTTCCATGTCTCTGGTTCTATTTTGCTCATTTGTTTGTTTTGTTCATTAGGTTCCACTTGTAGGTGAGATCATATGGTATTTGTCTTTCACTGCCTGATTTATTTCACTTAGCATAATACACTCCAGTTCCATCCATGCTGTCGTGAAGGGTAGGAGCGGACACCACTTCTTTAGAGTGCAATTCTGCAAATTCTTTTGTAAAGACCCAGATCATAAATATTTTAGGCTGGATGGATCACATAAAATCACTGTTGCATATTTTTTTATAGTCTTTAAGAATATAAAAACCAATCTTAGCTTAAAGGCCATAAAAAATAAGACATTGGCCAGATTTTTTCTGCAGATCATTGTTTGCCAACACCTGTAATGGATTGTGAGAAAGATTTCAGCTCAGATTCTGAAAGATCTCTAGAAATTAAAGCTATCCAATAATAAAAAACTGTTTTCTCAAAGAATGGGATGGATCACTCATTCATAGAGTTTTTTTAAGCTGAGTTATAAAATTCTCTTTCACTGGGTGAGGTGTGGTTGGGATTGAGGGCTAAAGCTCAGAAAATGTGCAGGTTGAGCCCTTCCCAAAATAAGACCAGTAGTTTCACAAGGTGTGGCTCAATAAAAGTGACCCCTGGATAAATACAGTTGGAAATGATATGTGCTATATCTGATTTTGGGGAGAAATACAAAATTTTAACATACCAAAGTCTCTGAGAAGTGAAGAAACTTATTTGATTATTTCCTCAACACTTATTAGATCAAGGAATAGCCCAATCCCCTTTGTTTTAGTAACATCCGTTATTTTTAAACCATAGAAGAACTAACTTAGGAAACATTAGTTTCAATGACATATAAAATCTCTTCCATTGTTTTCAGTTCATGATTCTAGACATGTAAGATATTATTTGCTTCTCTTTGTTCATAGTTTTATGTATATCTGCCTCCCTAAAACGTTTAATTCCCTTTAACATTTATCAACTACATATATTAGTCAGGGCCCTCTTACTAGGCATGGAAAGATAAAGATGATGTAGCACTTGCCCCAAAAGAGCATATTAATTTCTTTCAGGCTCTGAAATTTAGTAGTGCTTTCCACACAGACGGTCATTAGGAAAGGTTTGTTGAACAAACGAAGACTGAAAGAACAAATGAGACCCTTTGAACCATTTGAGATTATGAGCACATAGGGGAACCCAATAAATACATAAATAAATCAATGAATTGTGGATGAAAAATAACTGCATTTAGTTATTCCGATATTGCTGTAAATCTGGATACATGTTCCTAAGCAAATCAAACTAGTTTTATCACCATTGTAGATGAAGAAGCTTAAGGTAAAATTGTGCTCCTGAAATTTAGATTCACATTAGAATCTGCCACTTTAAAAACAACCCTTGCCGATTCAAGTTGACATCATTCCACTAGATGGTTTGATATGACTGTGGCTTTCATCTTTGTATAATAGAGTATTATCTGGTTACAACACATAATTCAATTAACATTATCCTTTCAATTTCTCCATCCTTTGTTGAAATGCTTAAATTTATTCCTCTTTTATCCTTGCTTTTCCTTTTTCAATCTTAAAAACTACTGTCATTCATTAATCTATATCTTTTGAGGTTATCGTTTTACTTTAGCTAGGAATCATTTCATTCTTATCATCCACAGAGCATCGGCTTGGGCTCTTCTTCTCTGTATTGTGTATTGCCATCAATATTCCATCCTTATATATTTTCAATCTCAGCCAAGAATGTTGTATCATCTTCAATTCTGGTCAGATAAAATAAATATTCCATTGGATATGTAAATGATCCTATAAGCCAGATGAATTAGGAGGTTTTGCCTTTAGTGTTTAAAAAAAAAGATCTTTATCCTTAAATCAGACATTATGGAAACAAATGAAATGTTACATGCTGGCATATTTTTAAATGCTAATTTTTTTCACATCCCCATGAAGAAAAAGATGACATTTGCAACTCAGACTTTGCTCTGGAAAGTGAAGTCTTTTCATTGATTTATAAAAAAGGGAGCATCAGGGACACTTAGAGAAGCTTTTGTTCTTTCTCTCTCTCTCCAGCTGTCAGGCTGCAATAGCATTGGCCTCTGCTTGCCTGGGCTGGAAGCAAATAGATGCCCCCAAACAGCCTGGGAGATCAAATCTCAGAATGTTTTAACTGGAAGCAATCTAAAATGATATCTGGTCAACCCTGTTCTGATAATAGAGAAAATTGGGGCTTAAGGAGATTTTTTTTAGATTTTCTTACTTTTTAATGTTATTCAAGTACATTTGTCTCCACTCCCCCCACCCCACTATCTCCTACCCCAGCCACCACCATCTCCCACACCTGATCCCATACCCCCTTGGTTTTGTCCATGTGTCCATTATAGTTGTTCCTGAAAACCCGTCCCCTTTCCTCCCCCACCCCCACATCCTCTCCTACCTCCCTTCTGGGTACTGTCAGCTTGTTCTTAACTTCAATGTTTCTGGTTATATTTTGCTTGCTTGTTGTTTTGTTGATTAGGTTCCACTTATAGGTAAGATCATATGGTATTTGTCTTTCACTGCCTGGCTTATTTCACTTAGCATAATGTTCTCCAGTTCCATCCATGCTGTTGCAAAGGGTAGGAGCTCCTTCTTTCTTTCTTTCTTTCTGCTGTGTGGTATTCCATGTGTAGATGTGTCATAGTTTTTTGATCCATTCATTTACTGATGGACACTTAGGTTGCTTCCAGCACTTGTCTATTGAGAATTATGCTGTTATGAACATTGGGATCCATAGGTTCCTTTGGATTAGTGTTTCAGGGTTCTCAGGATATAAGGAGATTAAATGAATTATTAAAGGTGATACAGCTCTCAGGACTACACTAGAGGCCACTTTTCCCAACTCCCAACACAGTGCACTACTTTAATTTATCACATCATGCTACCTTCTCTTCTTTGAGTTTTGCTGAATAGTTAAGTGAGGACTTCATGAACAAATCAGTACTTCATAACAGATGTCCACTGGGTCCCCAGGTGGGAATGTCAAAGCAAAGAAAGTCTTAAAATAGTTAAGTAAATGGAATTTTAACTTATAACTGGATGGTCTATGGTAAAGGCAGAAATATGAGCATGAAAGTTAGTGCGTAGGCCCTCAGTATTGAAATACCTAGTTGCATAGGATATAGTAATGAAGTCCACAGAAAGGGAAAGCATAAATGAAAGACAGAATGTTTGAAAGTTTTGAAGTCTATAATGTTCCTCTTCAGAGGCCTAATCTATCCTCATTTTAATTACATTTTAGAAAGATATTTGAGAATGTTTAAAGAAACAGAACAAATGATTTGAATGTAGACATATCTGAAGGGTACCTTCTTGTGCTA